>PNEQ01001146.1:0-24132 GCA_003012365.1 Medauroidea extradentata | reverse complement strand
TATATATATATATATATATATATATATATATATATATATATATATATATATATATATATATATATATATATATATATATATATATATATATATATATATATATATATATATATATATATATATATATATATATATATATATATATATATATATATATATATATATATATATATATATATATATATATATATACACACACCAGACATCTTCCGAACAAAAGCTTACCTCCGGATGGTATGTCAAACCCTTGTCCCAAAAAAATTAGAACACAGAGCATTGAGTGCCTTCTCACACATTCTAACTTCTGTAATGTTTAATGGATAATAAAATAGGCGAGTGATATATAGTCAAAACATAAATTTATAACCATTGAGAGACATCTTCTGATTAAAAACACACCTCTAAATGATAGATATGTGCGACCGTTGTCTCAAAAAAATGACAAATCTATCCTCTTGAGTGCCTTTTCGCTAATTCACAGTCCGGTTTTAATTTTTTTGCAGAAAACCAGATGATACGTTAATAAAATAATAATTTACGCTGATAGACATCTTCCGAATAAAAATATACAGGTACGTGAAATTGATAGCTACTATCTCCCGTTGTCACCAAAACTAATTTTATCACACTGGTGCACATGCACTAGGCATGCATTTGTAGCCAGCCCCATGCCCATGTGTAAAATAATTTGTTATAGTAAGAAGGAAGACACAGATTTATTTATCTTATTTCACTGTTTTATGTAACTTTGTTATTTACTCAAAATAATACCTCGACTTTTGACATAAAGTTAATTAGTAAGAAAAAATTTACAAATGTCTGTATGGGTATGTAGGAAGAAGTCACGTATGGGACACATAGATAGCGCAAACTGTAAGACTGTTCACAAGGTCGTGATAGCTAGTGTCACTGTAGCATAATTTCAACGTTCAACCAGACAAAAATGCCATTTTGTAACGTCCTTTCCTAAAATCGTTGAAAATTACACACAATTTAGTTGTAAGCCATTTCTATCACAGCCAGTATGTTGCGTAAAAATGAACTAGGAGTTTTGGGACTACACCATACGCTGACGTTTAAAAAGGATCTACATATATTTTCGATTATGTGATATTCACAGATTTTTGAAACGTACTGTTCAAACAAATTACGCATAAAGTTAATGGTTTTAACTGTTAAAACCAGTAAAATAATATTAATTTTGCAGTGTTATTGATGGGAGTCGTGTAAGAATGTAAACTGTAGTGTACATTTACTGTTGGCGCTAGGTGAGGCAGATAGGTGTGATGACGTGGAGAAATTGTGTACATTGCCACATTTTTCAACGTATTTTTCCATTTTTGTTTTATTTTTAGTGTTGTGACTCGCCAAGTAAATTATTTCAACTCTACAACTAATATTTTACAACATTGAATTCATTATTATATATTTTTTTACCATTTTCATGTAATTTTTTCACAGAATTTTGTTATTTTTTAGGGTTCCTAACAGTGAAATGGTTAACTCTCTACATTTATTAAATACAGGGTTTATAAAATTTAGGTCCTAGTGTTTTTTTTTTCCTTCTCCATTTCACAGAGAATTTTTTCCCTGAATATTAACATGCAATTTTGAAACTTAAGACATTCAACTACAACCCACCTCTTCTTTAATTTGTTATTCTGCTTATATCTAGTACCAGTACACAATATAGAAACAGATTAAATAAAAGATAGTGTTGGTATTTATTTTATATATTATTTGTGCTCCTGTTTGTATTGATAGTCTCTCCCCAAAGGTTAGTGTAATTATAATGTTACAACTCCATTTGGCAAAATGTAATGTTTTTTACCTTTTTTGTTGCGACTTACTACCTTAAACAGTTTCCACAATAGCGTGATACAGCAACCTTTAACCAATCAGAAAGTAGCAGCTGGCCTTCATCAAGCAATATCACTGAGAGCGTTGCTCAAAGTTATGATGTTGCTTTTACTGACATCAGATGGCAATGGATAATTACTGGTTTGCAGAAATTAACTTCCTGTGTTATGCAGTTATAACACAGCGCTGTACATATATTTTGTGACATATTAAATATTAAAGTGCATTCAAATAGACGTCTACAATTAATTTAATTCCATGAACATATTACGAATATTTCTTTGCACCCAGTTATTATTTTCTTTTTGAATTTACGAACTGTGTTACATTTTATTGTAACAGCCAACACATTATACAATGTAGTCACAAATGTAAACAAAAAGGATATTGAACATTTAGATAACAAATCACTATATTTGTTCCATACCATTACATATATTTTTAATCCTCATCGAAAATAGGTCCTTTGGTGACATAATGCTTGAATAGACTTGTGCTTTGTAACTCTAATTTTGTCTGTGTTGAGATTTAGAAAGGCTGTTTAATCAAATGTAAATAATCTTGTCACAAAACTAACACTGGTAGTAGCATCATCACTGCCAATGGTCTGCTGTTATCATACCAGCGCTCAATTGTGCAACTGAGAATATATCAAATTGTCACTCTCCAGCATCGGACGCCAACTCTCTATGTTATAAACAAATTGCAGGTAAGATATAACCACCTGTTGCATAGGGACAAGACATCTGACATCACAGGAAGTAATCTTTGAAGGTTTATTTTAGTGACACTTTATAGTTCCCAACTTAATGGGACCTGCAATTCAGAAGCAGAGCACTCAGTAATAAGGTTTCCTTTTGCCTGCAGCTATGTTGTGAATTTGTGGCCTCAGGACATGTGAACTCATTGAGGTAAGGTAAGTGGACTTTACGTCTTGTCAACAACGAGGTCATTAGAGACTTGTACACATAACTTTACACAAGGACAGGATCTCACAAATTAGTCAGTCATGGCCCAGCATTCGTGGAGTGATTTTGGGAAACCATGGAAAATCTAAATAAGGATGGCCAGAGCTGGGGGTCGAATCAGATCCTCCTGAATGTGAGTCCGACGTGTTAACTGTTGCGCCGCCTCGCTCGGTGTGAACTCTTTAAGACCCAACTCTTACTTTGTTGCCATGCAAGCTACTCAACTGGCCTGCAGTCTTTCTATTTACAACTCATCAGAATATGGTTTTAATGTGGATAGTGTGTTTTTAAGACACTTTAATAAAAATGTGTAATGCGTGTCCAAAGACAGTTTAACTAATGTTCATGTATAGAAAATTTTGCAGCTAAAACTGATTCTAAAAACACCAGTTTAGCCATTTTCAGCCAAAAAAAAAATATTATATACGAACGTGAAACCTGATTTAAGAAATTTAACATTTCTTAAGTATGTTTCGGGTTTAGACACATATTAAAAATATCATCTGCTTTATTAAAATGTTTTCTATCTAACATCTGCAATGCATTTCATTCACTAGCTAAGCAGAGCCCTTTAATTGCATGCTTTTGATCCAAATATTTTTCCCCATCGTATTGTGTGTTAATTTGATTGTGATATAGATGCGAGAGGAGATGAATAATTTGAAGAAACAGAAGGAATATTATCGCTCTGAGACAAGGAAACTGAGACAGACAGCTGGGCTAATCCTGGAACCTGCGCTTCTCAGAGACTATGAGCAGAGTGCAGACGAAGTGGCTCATTTGTCTGCGGAGCTGCAGAATTTGAGGAATTCATACTACGATAATCAGCGCAAGTTGACAAACATGCGAAAAATGATGCAGCTTGCAAGGCAGCCAGACCATTCTGTGTCCCTGCAGTGTGGTGTGCAAATATCTGTTCCATGTCAGCCGTGCATCAGGCGAAAATGATGCAGCAATCTCATTTGTCTAAATGTGTAGTGTTGTATCCATATATGTACAGTATTTGGAAAGTGTACATGTACTGTTATTTATGTGTCGTTTTTGATAACACTATTATACAGTTTGTAATTTTACATTTTTACTTCCCCAGTCAAAAAGATTTTAAATAAATTAACTTGTATTTATTTGTATTTATATGTTCTGGAATACTTTATTTAATCAGCTGCTACCTTTTCCGCAAGTGAATTAACTCGTTATCCTTTTTTTTATAATTTATGCAAGTACATTATTGTGTCCATTCCTTGTAACTTACAACTACAAAAACATTTTATGTATATGCATACTAGTAGTCTGCCAGTAGTTTTGCCCTTGTGAAATACTCAAAGCATCTAATAGTCGAGTTAATTGAAGAACCTCTTTGTTAAATAGATTAGTGGTTTGACCATTGAATGTTAGGATTGTTAAATGAGCTTACTCTGGAATAAGCAATGCCAGAAAACAGTCTTCTATAAAGTCCCTGCCATTTAAAATTTAATATTCAAAGTATCCCAGAAAAAATTTTCTGACTTATTTGGGTAGTAAGAATTATGAAGCATTTGGATATTTATTTACGTGTGAGGTATTGAAAAATTTTGTAAACGCAATTTAACCCCCACATTGTTCTGAATTTCAAATACTCCTGAACTAACTTTCAGGTATTTACAGTGGAACCTTATTAATACAACCCCAAGGGACTTAAATTTTTACAGTACAATATGTAGTAATGAGGTTAATTTTAACAGGTGTTTACAAAAACTAAAAAAGGTTCTGTAAATATATTTTCAGGATGTTAAGTCAGAATATAAAAACTTTCTTGCCTTTACCATGACTTATTTTAACCATTGAACTTGATTTTACATTGTTTTATTTTTATGGCAACATTTAAATTGAATGTTTAAGTTAATATTTAATTTCTCATCCTATTCCAAGTGGAAATAAAAATTAATGAGAACTTTATATTAACAGGGTTTGTATTAATGACTTTTCACTGTATTATGGAACATATTGCACATTGACAACTCTGTGTGTTAGATTTATTTCAAGGGTTAATCGAAAAAACGCTATTAGTCTTTTCACCCTCTTTGAAGTCAAATTTTGGAAAAATCATGAAATAACATTATAGGTGTCTGCATGAATGTCCCATCAAAATTAAAATCACAATGATCGTCTTATCAGGTTTGAGCTATGTTGGTGATTCATATTTAACCCCTGCCGTCTCAAAATAATGTTGCGAACCACGACTATCTTGCTGAGCGGTGTAAGACGATACAGTAGTGGCAGAACTAAGGGACCTCTGTGTGCACTGTACGTCTGGTGTTCCTTATGTGGCACCGCAGCAGCTGCCTGCACTCCGCTACTACTGTGCGAGATGCGTAAGCTGATATAGCAGCGGTGAGATCAAAGGGATTCAACGTGCATTGTGCTGCTCATGTTACCTTTTTCTGACGTGCGGCAGCGGCCACCTGCGTGCCTATCTCTGATTTCGTAAATTACTCTAATGACAGTAGATTTCATAGTCTAGAGTATTCCTGTGTGTACTCTCTTCTCCGGGATGGTGCTTGACCCAGATGCGACATCCTTCTAGGAGACTTTAGACAAAGATCTTGCAGTGAGAATTCTAAACTTAAGATTCAGGGTATAAAAGAGAGCTCTGGCAGACACAAGAGAGTTTTGACAGGCAGGCATCTGGTGTGAGTTGTGGCGATAGTGACGGGTTGCAAGAAGAATTCAAGAGTGTTCAGCGAGATTGTCTGCGGCAACAAGTAGTGCAACGAGGGAGTTTCTGGGCCTCAATAGGACCATCGGTTGTTCCAGTTAGGACATTGGGTCCACCATTTGTGAATGGTGAGTGAGACATTACATATACAGAGAACTTGTATAGAGGACTGCAATTTTATTATTTAAATTTTATAACCTTATGTAAATAGCAGTTATTTGTGGTATTGGAATTGTTATTTAATAGCAATTTATCATTAGTGACATACAGACATTATTTTGGTGTAGATGATTGTAAATAAATTAGGTCAGCTTTATTTATTTTCTTTTACAAAGACCTCCATCTCTCAGCGTACGTAGCACCCACTTGAAACTACATAACTTATATCTTTTCTTAGTCCATGCCTATTTTCTTGAGACACCTATATAAAAAAAATTCTTGTTTGTATGCCAAGTGATTTGGGCAGTATGTTGATAATGGTCTGTTAGTTTTCACTTTCGTTTAAAACCACTGACCACTGCTTGCGTATTATACTTATAGAATGCCAGGTAAGTCAGAAGTGTTATTTTAATAAAAAAATATGGTGTTAATGTATACAGTCCAGTACACAAAGAGATTGTATCCTGTGACATATCAATGTGATTGCAAAATTTATCTCCGTATAAATTATGTGTTGATGGTTATACTTATTTTTTTTATTTATTGTCTTTCTTGAATAGTTTAATGGTTTACAAAGTAAGTTTTCCCAGTGGTAATTAATTAATTTTGTTCAGTTGAAAAATTTGTATTATTTTTTAGGTGTAAACCTTTGTCTCAACTGGTTAGTTAAATATATTGAACTAATTTAAAATAAATATAATGCATTTGCACCCCTTTGGTGGTTGAATTTTGAAAATTCTTCAAATAAAATTTTATATGTATTCAATTGAAGTGAAAATCACGACAATAGCAGTTGTGTTGAAGTAAGTTAATTATTCATTTAAAAAATCATTTTATTTCTGCACACCCTTGATAGGTTCAATTTTAAAAAATCCTGCAATTTGTATGTAGGTATTTAAGGTATTACTCTAACTCTATAGCTCAACGGGGTCTACAGGTAGTGATTATTTATCACCCCCTTACGGGTTGAATATTGAAAAATCCTATAGATCACATTTTAGACTTTTTAGTGATGTCCCATTGAAGTGTAAACCACGATTGCCTATTGGGTTGAGCTACATGGACAATTTATTGAAAAACACATCATCTTTTTTTTGTCACACCTCTCTATCCTTCTTCCCTCCTCCCCCTAGGTGTTGAGTTTCAGAAAATGTCATTAGTATTAATTTATTTAAATAAGCTTAATTGTCAAGCAAATATTATGTAAATTACTTAAAGTTAAACTATTTTGATTAGGATTGCTAATCAAAAACACGTTTCACCTTTTTTATCCCTCAGGGGTCCAATTGGGAAAAATCCTGAAACTTTTATTTATTTACTATTTATTTATTTAGTTATTTTTTTTTTTGGTACTTGCATAAGCATCCTGAACGTAGATTAGAACTTAGATTCTCAATATGTTCAATAGATATTGGCACATTTATAGCATTTTGCTATAGAATGATAGCTTATTTATTTATTTGTTTATGTTTTTAAACTTAACCTAAATATTTTGTTTGTTTATATACTTCTATTTGTTGTAGTCTTTAACCTAATGTTTACATTTTCTCTTTGGCTAGAATGATAGTTAATTTACCTCTTCCTAGTTAGCTATTTTAATTTTATTTACGTTATTTTATCAGGTCAGGACTCACATCCAATATTTTATTTATTTTTTATTTTGTTTTTGTTGTGTCTTGAATGTAGGTTTTTCTTTTTTTTGTTTAGTTTTCGTTTCGGTTTGATCGCGATTTCTTTCGTTTTAGCCTCGAACCCAACCGTTTTGGAAGTATTCAAGTTTGGCTTGAGAAATAGCCAGGGTTTTTGAAAGTTTTTTTCGATGCTTCGAAGGGAATTCTTGGCCAGCGACTGACGCGAATGGGTGTGTCAGCTCGCGTCCGCTCGTTTTACAGTTAAATTCACGAGCGTCATCTTAATTTTTATTAGCTTTTGCGGGCCAAGATAGCAGTGTCGCGGCTAGGGGTCGGAATAACATTTTAGGAAGTGTTATCCGACCCTAACTTAAATTTTTCCTGAAGTGTTCAAGCAAGCAAGCCGGCGACGCGCTGACGCCAAAGGTGACGCCATCGACGCCACGGGACCACACAAGCGGTATGACACGGAATTTTAGCTTGTCTTAATTGGTCACGAGATCAGTTACGTCTGTGACCAGTTAATCACCGACTTTGAAGTGTTTTGGTGCCGTGAGAAATGGCTTTTCTCAGCGATAGTCTGACGTTCGTATGGTCTCTTCAAGCCTCTTAAGACCAGAGGTCCGGAAGTATCAAGGCTCTCATGCTCACCTCACTGAGATTTTCATTTTAAGCTATGCCGGAGCATTAGTACATAATTGATACGTTTATTCTGAACTGTTAATTTTGCGAATATTTTAATTACTTGCTTTACTGAACTAACTAGTGAACACTGCAGTAACAGTTGGAGAAACTGTCTAAATTCTATCATTTTAATTAATACCATCTTGGACTAGATTTATTTTATAAAAACCTCAATAAATTTCCTACTATAAACTCTACTTTTCAACAGCTATAAAATCACCTAATTTCATTAATTTGAATGTTGTAAGGATGTGGTAGTAACTACTTCACCAGTCTAATTTAATTATTTTTCATTTAGTTATTATTTAATCAGTCAGCTAATTTAGAATTTTCGTTAATAAATCAGTTTTACTACCATCTACTTACTTCATATGTTCTGCTTGTTTTGTGTGTGCTGTGATGTTCCAAGGGGAGTAGAAATAAATGTTTTGCTAGATGCTGTTGTACTTATGCTGCTAAAAGAGGAGAGAGCTAAACTGAAATGGTAAGAAAGGTAACTACAGCTACACCACCTACCAACCTACAACTACACCAATTTCATCATCACTTCAATCTCTACCACCACTGGAGTCTAACAGCACCAATAACAGTGCATAAGTATTTATGTTCAGTAAGTTTACTATCAGTCACATACAGTACACCAACAGACGGTAGTACACACCTTAGAAACATTACACCGTTGGTACGAGACGTGACTGATTTATAGACTGAATTGATGGCTATGAGGGTAGCCGCTAATGATACTCCCCAGTAGACTCTATTTATTATCCCAGGGGATGGGTGTTCTGGTCACGTGCCTAGTGATCGTCTCGTTCCAGGTGTGGTGATTGTTAAGTTTTACTTATCTGACATGAGGACAATTATATGATAGGGTCGAATAGCTTGAAAACGATATTATCCCTTTCCACAATGATTTATTACGCATGGAATATAGCGTGCCTGAATGAATTTTATGCTACGTCAGTCCAATGTGTGGCGTTGGTAAGAAACCATGCTCACGCCTACATATGCTGTATGAGTTGAATGCGGGGTTGTGCTGGGTGCTCCCACGGCATTTGAAAATGCAGCTCCCGATAGAGCAGAGAACCAATGGCTGCTGTGATGGACCACGGTTTTGCTCGGGAAGTGGGCGTGGCTGATGGATGTACGCTGCTGTTTCCAATTATGCAATTGTATGGTCGAACCTATCCCCGAGGTACACAATGGTATGGTGGTGGTTGGCACAATGATGACGATAGTGGTACTCACCGATGAATATGACTACACACAAGAAATGAGATGCAACTTACCTGAACCATATGCAAAATTATGCAGATGTATGAATGAATGCACAATGTCCCTTTCTTCACTCTACAATGATGATAATGGCATCTTTGGTGATGAGCACTTGGTTTCACAAAACCGATCATAAAATATTAACTGATGTATGAAAATGATACGTAATTACATGGCTGAATGATAAAAACATGCCCTGACACAATTGACAATTAAAAACACTGAATAATCTTCATCAACGTGCGGATGACTGGCGATTACAAAGTCTCTAGCCACGTGGCATGAACAAAGTGCACACGTGGTTTTAAATTAAAGTACCATTTATGGATGATTAAATAAAGCGGAGTGGCACTTGCCAGGGAAATACTTGGCGAAAACGTGTATGAAAAATTATGATCTGGTGTATTAAATAACTATGGTAACCTACTTCAGTGAAACAATGATGGAGCATACACGGACAACGTGTTACCTCGCCAGAAGCCTGTAACGAACTGCGCGGAGGAACATGGTCGCTGATGGCTCATGGCCTATCGCCGGGGCGTTCACTTCCGGCGCCACACACATCACTGTTCTCTACCATTCCAGAAATGATATTTCAAATGAACTGTTACATTAAATGTAGAAAAGTGGCACAAAATGAATTATTCATTGCAGAAACAGGTTACATGTTGACTCGGGCATTGAAATCCTTTAAAATACATTAATTGTGGTTTTAAATGTTCAAAATGAGTTGACCAAACCTCGGAACATTTCCGGGCGGTGGTTTGAATGTCCGTCATGACCGCTTTGGAAAAGAAACACTATCAATACACAATCAGTGACCCTGTGGAATAGAATACATGCAAAACATTAGGACACTAAATTAATAAAATATTTCATGAGTCTGTGGTCATGCACATGTTTATTCCTATGGATTTATGGCGATGCTATGGGCATACTGGCCCTTGGCCGGCATCAATATGTAGGAATAATCAGAAACACACTTAGTACCTTTCTTCCTATAAGAGATTGAATTACATCTTGGGACATTTGTATAAGTATCAATTTAAAGTGAAAATGACGATATCCATTCTGACAACAACATAGGGGTTGAATTTTTAAAAATTGTTGAAATATTTCCTTATGGGTTTAGTTTTGAAAATCCTGAAATTTTCATACTTACATGTTCCATTGAATTGAAAATCATAACTGCCAGTCAAGTTTCAGCTGTATCAATGATTCATCAAAAACACATTTATCTCTTTTTCTTTTTTCATCCAGATAATTTCAAACTTTGCCAACTGTCCCAACATTATTTCTAATGTGCTATTTTTTTTATCTTTAAATACTAAAATTATTCTCCATTACTACTTCTTTAGGATGAAACAAGATGAAAAATATTAACATTATTAATGGACTCATTGTGTTTTTTCTCTCTTTGGAGCAACTTAATGAGATTTGAATTGTAAATGTAAGCTTTAGTTAACTAGACATCTACAGTAGTAAAAAAATGTTATAAACAGTTTTTATCAAGCATATTGGTTGAAAACGAAATTTGTAATTTGTTATTCAGAAATTGAGCGTATCTTCATAAAGATAAGAAAATAGACAGAGGAACTTCACAATTTTGTTGAAAGATTATATTTATGAATTAAAGGAATTTTGTTTGCAGTTTATTCTTAGCATAAATTGGAATGAGTTCCCTGTAAAAGTCTACAATTTCAAAACTATTTTAAGGAAATAAATGTGCAGAATTTTGTCAGTCAGTTACAAAAATATTTGTGTTCTCAGTTGTGACTGTCAGTCTCAAAGCCCTATCGTTGAACACAAATTCAGTGAAACACTTTCTTTCACTTTTTATTAAAGACATGATAACTACACATAACACTTCAAGTGTATTCTAAATTTTGGTAGAATGCTGCTTGACAAACATAATGCAGTGTAGAAGTACAGAGGAATAAAAGTGGGTAACACAACATTGTATCAAACATGAGATGAAAAAGAGCATTGCAAAAACAACTGCAGCTAGTGCAGTCGGGACATTCAGTAGTATTGTGTACTACAGGCAAGATTGCAACATATGAGATTATTGTATATAGGCGAGCATGAAGTTATGCTGCCAGTAGTCATAGTGGACTAAACTTCAGTGAGCAGGAGTAAGTGTATGTGCCAACTGGCAAAAATTGTGGCAGCATAATTCCAAATCATCGTACCAGAAAATTTTAACTTCCAGGTCCCGACATAATGGTCTTTAAATGAGTTTTAAGGTTCCAAATATTTTGTGTGGCAAGTAAGGCAGACGACGGTCTGGTTAATATGCTGCTGATGAGCCATTGCATTCACTTTAATTACAGAACAGGCTAGCAAATACAAGGTGCTTAACGGATGGGTTCTGCAACTCTTTAAGGTTTAAAAAAATAATTGTGCATGAAGAGACTTAAAATGTCACCAGCAGGAGGGTCAACTAGCAGACAGTTTCATAAATGACACATTTTGATTGGCAGAAGCATGGTCTCAATGTTCACGCAACAAGGAAAAAGTTTTTTGGGGCACAAAAAATCCCCAATACAGTTGTAGGTATGGCCACCGTGTATCTCTCATGGGGTAATCATCATGTCGCACAAGAGATTTAACGTTGTGGGACACCAACCAGAACCGCTGTTGGGCTGCCCAGTCATACAAGCACTCAATAATGTGTTGGTAAAATACATAGCATAAGTGAAGGACGTAGCAGCCAATAGGCACGTGGAAAAATTCCTGAGTGTCTTACATGGATTGAGTCAATTCCAGGAAAAATATGAGATTACGTTGTAGGGAAATGAAAAACCATTGGCAGTCGTGCAGGGCAATAACGTTTCATATAGTGTTGTAGAAGTATACGGGAATAAAGGTTAATAACACAACATGTGTCACCATGAAGGAAGGAATGCTCTGAAACAGACAACATCCACAGATAGTCGGACAGTTTCAAAAGTTAGGAAGAGATGAGATGAGGCTCCAATAGCCAAGTTAAAGTAAGATAATTCCAAATTTTTAAAAAGAATTCTAATTTGGAAAGCCTTAATTAATTATACAAGGACAGGATAGGCTCTGGAATAGTGGTAGAATAAGTATAACTAAGCCTTTCAGATGAGTTAGATGTTAAAGAATATGCATGCATATGAGATAATAGTTTACTGTCTAATAATATGCCTAAATCTCTCAAGTTACTACATTGAATTGTTGTATGTTATGTTTGTAAACGTGATGCAGGGGTGGTCTCTTTTTAGAGAATGAAATAACTTGCATTTTATCTATATTTTGTTGCAAGGCATTATCTTGACATAGCATCTATGTTAATTTGTAACAAGTGGATGTCTGATAGTGATTTAATTAATAAAATATGTTGCATTGTGACATGGATGTAGTCAATGTGGTTGAATATCATTGTGAGATATTGTGTTGTTGATCTTAGTCCTAGCTTCAATTTGTAGGGCAACACCAAATTATGTCCTACTGACAGTTGTTGATAAATCAGAGTCTGTCAAAGAAACATCTGCACCTTGGAAAACCTTGAGGCTGATCCAAACCTTATTCATGGCTCTGACTGGTTGAAAACAATTTTGAGACATTCTGTAGGCATGATAATGCTATTGGTGGCAGTACCTCAACATAGTGGCGTGCTGGTAAATTTTTGTGTTGTGTATAGTATAGGTAGGCCTAAGCAATTGTTGTTTTCACCAGCAGTAATATTTGTTTGTAGAACATATTGTTAGGAAACTGAAATGTGGTTGGGTATTTTGGAAAATTAATTGGTTATCCTCAGGTAATTATCTATAATCTTACAGTAGTTAGCATAAAAAAAATATATTTTGGTGGAGGATAAGTTACCAATGCTTGTGCAAAGTATACTCAGTTTATGTAATGTGGAAAGGAAGAGAAAATTTTATGAGTTTAGTCCCATAATATTGTAAACTGCTCGGTGACATCCATCCACATAAATCAATTTTGCTTCTTTTTTTTTTTCTCTGTCATTTAATATTTGATACTTAAATTTTAATAAACATTTTTTCTTTGCATTTAAGGAAGCTTGGCAACTGAAAGGTAGGCTGCATAAAATAGTGGCCCCCAACGGGTCATGGCAGAAAACAGCTGCATGAGGCTAATTTTAAAGTCTCCACTGCAATTGAATAGTTAGTTGCCCGGCTAAACCTAGTTTCAGTTATGTGAAAGAAATGTAATTGTTCATTGCAGATGTGTGTGCTATATGTTTTTTGTCAACATTAATAATTATGGTAATAATGTTCTTATCCTGGAAGTAAGTAATCGGGCAAAAGCAAATAATAAGTAACGTTTGTTTTGGACCATACTGTGTGTAAGAAGATTAAGCTACGTAGTAATAATGGCCTTTGAAATGCAACTAAGTCACCTTGTTTGCGGCGGGTCTAGGGTTTTTTCTTAAATTTATTAACATTTAGCATTTCTTTAAACTTGTTAATTAATAATAATTGTTGCATCCAGGTGCAATAATGGAAGATCAAACTCATGTAACATAAGTAAACTGTGCCATGAATTATTGAAGTAAATTCAAGCGTGTCAGTTTACATAATACCTCAGTGTAGTAACAGTCAGGAACTTAAACATAATTTTGCTCCAGTATTTTTCAATTGTCAATTTTGTCAGAGATTGGCCATGTTTGGTTTCAAACTGTTCAGAATGTAATTTCACTAATTTTTTAAACACTTTTTCTTTGTATTTCAACTGTGTAAACTTTTATTGAGTCTTTAAATATTCACTGCCAAGTCTGCAGGAGGTGGTGATTAGCTGCGAGACAGGCAGGCACCTGGCTAGCTGAAGTCATTGTCATCGGCACTTGGGCTTTTCCCCGAAGACGTGTGACGTACAAACACACCACCTCCACCCCAATTTCCTGTTTAGTTGTGACACACTAGTTCTTACGTACAAAATATTTTTATTTTATAATTAAATAATATGAGCGACTGTAGTTAATTTGTAATGTAACATTTAAATCAAATTGGGTTTTAGAAATATCATTTTAAGTTATATTGCATCTGGAGGGCAACCCTGTTCTTTCTAGAACATTCCCCGGAAGTCGGCTGTTTTTTTTGTCAAGCCACCCGGTGTAGACCCCGTAGGCAAGGTAGTACTCGAGAGGACGCCGCGTGGGCTGCAAGCAAACTACAGAGAGGACGGGAAAGTTTTCATAATGGCGAGAGCGCATGGCCGTATTATGGCGACGATGAAAGCCAGTTTTCGTTTAGTAAGCGAGGCATGACATAAAGGGGAATGTGTTAGTTAATTTAGAAGTTTTTTCTACTAAAAGTACGTAGCAGTGGTGTAAAAGTAGGCGGCCCGCCGATAGTTATCAGAGATGCATTGGACAGCATTACCCTATTGGTTCTATGTAAAATATTTGATGTAAAGTGAAACATGACTTTTGTATTTATGTTCTTTTCTTTCAACTAATAAACACCTGCCGCTGGAATGGTTGTACGTCATTTGTAGCCCAGTCGTGCACTTTTTCGGACCTACAGCTGTTACCCTGATATAAAGACCATGTTTGACAGCTAGCTACACCGTAACTGGTAGCGCCACAATATGGGGTGACTTGGGTATTAAAAAAAATACTAACCTCTTATATGACATCACTGAAAAAAGAAATTTATGGAAGATATATTCCAAATTATGAATGTCGACATGAAATTAATTTAGTATTCACTCCCAGTTTACACACAGAAAATATACACTGTACAAATATGTCCCCAGCCCCGCATGTCCCGAGTCACCCTGTCTTACAATACTGTAGTTAAGAACCCTGTTACAGTAAAACCTCGTATATCTTTTTCGTAGTTAAAAGGCTACTTTTATTTGGTTCGTAAAACTATTTTATAACAAGATCTTACCCTCGTATAAGGTGTTTCCGTTTATAAGTCAGACATTTTTGAGCTCCTTCATAAATGTTATGACAGGGTTTTACTGTATCACTGAAATACCTTATTATTGTGTTGTTAGTTTAGTACAGGAATGCTCTGGCATGTTCCTTTGTTTAATTTATTAGAAAGAGTTCAGTAATACTTTGTGTAATGTATTGGTTTGGACTGCGGAATGTTTTTGATGCCATTGTGACCTTAATGTTCAAAATATGCTGTTGTATAAAGCTGAGGGTATGTTTTATATAATTGACACTAGATACGTGTTGTAAAGAGGTATGTATAATTACACTAATGGATTTCAAATGATTTGGTTAAATTGACAGTATAGACATGTACTTATATTCTGATTATAAATAATGACAAAGATTAGCTCTTAACACAAAAATTTCCATAGTGTTTCTGTTTAGCAAATATTTTAAAATCCACCGTAATGGTTTACTTATATAATGTTCATTAATATTTTTCCTGTTTATATGTATATTAATGATTTTTGTTTCTGTCAACAAATTAATCCATTTATTGGATTTTAGTATAGTTAGCTGTCTGATAGCATAAATAAACAGTATTGTTAGTTTATAAGTAATCATTATTATGACTGGAAATACAAAATAATTGGAAATAATGACGCTTACTAAAAACTCCATAAATTTATTTAATTTAATATTTTTATTACAGTATTTGCATCTAACATTTGTACAGACAAACTAATATAAGTGATTTTTGGTATCAGATTGTGGTTGGAGCTGTTACGCTGAATGCAATGCAGTACTATTTCAATTGTAATTCTGCGTAAAAAAACAGGTTGGGAATAGTCCTTATCATGTTACCTTTTTCTTCCTCACTACTGCTCCTTTTTTTCTTTTTTTTCTTCCTCTTCTTCCTCTTTTTTTCAGATACAAATATTGTGTTGATAATTGTAATGTATATGTTTGCTAAGTCTATTGAGGGTTTTGAAAAATTACGCCAGGAAATGTCATTTAGATAGGCACACACAGTTTCCGGCACTTGAATGCTAAACATAGAAAGTTTTATTTTACTGTTATTAGTTGACTTCGATGTGGAATCCCTTGGTGGCACTGAGCACGTCGTAACAATATTTTAGCTTTTGGCATACTTTTTGGAGTATGGTATGGCTACCTTAACTGTGAGGCTGTCATGTATGTGGTCCTTAATGTTGGGGCATTTAATGTTGGGGCATTTACACGTAATGTTCAAGGACTTGACAACACTATTTAAATTTCGACTTGTCTGTGATAATGACTGTTTTAACTATTGTACATACTTTATAAGGTTATTTATTTCCTTGTGTCTAACTGATTTTATCTCAATAATCCAAGCGCCACAATGCAATGCATAGTCCGCATTAAAAATAATCAAGTAAAGATGATATTGCCACTGTCACACACTTTCTTCTGTACAGTAAGTTCAGATTCCACATTCGCCATTTTGCAAACAATTAAAAAACAAATTAATGTGGTGGGTAAGACCATGATCCATCATTTCTACTGCTTCCATGACAATTATTTTTTATTCCTAAATGAGAGCCGATACCGAAATATTGTACATTTTTATTAAAAATTAATTTTACTATGTAGTCTAATATTTTCTAGACATTAAAATTTTTGTTAATTGCATAATTAGCTGAAACCGTTATGTATTTTGACTTGAAAAAATTACTTAAAATAGTATACACTATTTGTAACAAAGCTGTGCAACAATGTTTCAATATCCACTCTAGTTTAGGATTTAAAAAATAATTATCGTAAAAGCAGTAGAAATGATGGATCATGGCCTTTAGAGCAGAGTTGTTTTTTCACAAACAACTGAATGAACAAAGTTAAATGGTCACTAATGCCATTTGTTGGTGGGAGAAATGGACTTTCGAAGTTGTAATTCTATGTACTACTGAAAACTGTATGTGCCTAGCTCAAATAGTTTTTCTGTCATAATATTTCAAAACCCCTGGCTGAATTTTGAAACATATGGTGTATAGTTACAGGTGTTGTAAATAATATTTTAAAAAATAGTGATTGTTAAAGCTAAAAATTATGTGTTTTCTGTACCCAACTAAGGAGGAAGTTAAGGGTGTCCTCACATTTCTTCACTTCTCTTTCTCACTTTTTTCGTCAACATCTAGGTTATAAAAGTGTTTTGTCTTCCTCATTTCTACTCATAAAGAATTGATTCATTTTATTACTAGGCTGTGTTTAGGGTGTAATACAGTGAAGTTTCATTATAAATAACTTTAGTATAATGAATATCTCACTTCAAAGTATAAATTAAAATACTCCTGTAAACCTAATACAATGTACAAAGTGTTCCGTTTAAAGTACATATTTTTCTAGTTTTCTCGTGTTCTTTATTATGAGAGTTTATTATATATGCCTAAGTATGAAAACTTTTTGTGTGTTTAACTTTGAAGGTACAGTATCATATATATAAAAAATAATGAATGTAACTATTTGTAACATCTTTCCATTTTATACAAAATATACATGACAGGATACAGTCGTACTGTCTTACATTCTAAATAATATATTATATGAAAATTCACTTTTTTAAAGTTCATTATTCATCAACAACACATTAAATTAAACTTGTACTGAGAACATGTGATGGCACTTGTCAGGTGGTAGGCTGACATTAGCAAGTTTGAAAATTCTCTTCAGGTGTCCATATTTTAGTGCACACTCGAGCTCAGTAGTATGCCCTCGTGGGCAGTGTTGCCAAGCTGCAGGATTGTTAGTTACATTCAGTCAAGTTGCTGACTCACTTCGTGTTGTGGCAAGCAGAACGTACTGGTTGCCAGCACTGGAGTCTAGCAGAGTGGTCACAATGCAGTATTCTGCTTTTCTGTGCCTGGCTCTTGACCTGAAAAAGTGTGACAGCAAACATTAACATTGTCAAATGTTACTCTTAGAATTGTTTGAACCTTTTTAAATGTTAGTTGTAGGCATTTGTTGGAATTTCGGTACCAAACAATAATATTCTGCATTTAATTAGTATGAAGCTTTTATTTATTGCTTCATGTATTGTTTCATTTAATTATAGTGTTGCTGTTCTGTTGAAATGTATGTCGGTTCATTTACAGTAACTTAACTTTTTTATGATAGTTGTTATTTGCTTTATGTATTTTATTACTGAATTCATTAACATTGTTTACATGTGAACCAACCAGTCCTATCTTTTATCACTGTTGTCACGTCCAGTGGTGCTAGTTTATACATACAGTCATTGCTAAACCCCTGCAACAGTTATACCTACATTAGTTAACTTATTTGTTTATATAACAAGTATGTGTGACTGCTGACTGCTTTGAAGTAAGCGGTTGTCTCAGAAATAATTGCCAGTAACTGTTTGGCATGGTGATAAACCAAAGTTCTCATGGAGTATTAATAACAAGAAATGGAAGTGGCATTATATTTCTTCTGGTAACGTGCATCTTTAGAAAGTGGCACTGTGTTACCATTAGAGAAATGTGGCAGGTTGTCCACAACATTGATCGAAGATGACATTTATGTGTTTATATTTTAGATCATGCATGTCTTCCTACTTATTTCATATTGGTGTTAAATTAAGGGCTTGTTCCCGAGTTTTTTTCAGACTGATGACAATAACTCAAATAATTTTTAACCAAAAACTTTGTAAAAATTTGAGTCAATGTGCAGTCACACGATGCACAATACTGTGAATGCGTTTTTAAAAATAATGTACCATTCACCAGCAAAAAGATATTTTGCTTCAATTTCGCTTATTTTCACAACAAAAAACATGGTAGTTTGGATGATGAAATCTAAAAAACAGTTCAGTACATTTCTACAAAATATTAAGCTACATTTTATAACATATAAATGTCAAAACTGTGGAGTGAAATTTTGATATGAGTATTAGGTAGCAATAAAAAAATATTTTAGAAATCACTGCAAAACTCGGTAACAAGGCCTTAAACTGTTCGTTATTACCGTAAAATTTTTCACATATGTGGAAGCCATGACCAAAGAGATTTACTTTAAGTAAATTCCAAATAATAGATATGCACATGACAATTAATATACTAACTTACAGTTGGCAATTATTGAAAATAAAAAAGGTATACAAGTGTGGTGTTTTATTCTTTGGTTAAACTACATTTAAAAGTGCAAATCTTTAGTAAGTTAAGTTTGTTATTTTTCACAATTCTTAAATATTGACCTCGACATAAACATAACATATGAAGAAATTTTAAAAAAGTTACATAAATAGTTTATACAGTACTTGATGCTTATGCAGACAATATATTACAGTGAGGATAAATATTTCTTATGGAGGCAAAAATCTACAAATAAAGTTCAGTGTGAACCCCTTTTTTACACTTCTCAAGGGAGCTGGAAAAAAAGTGTTGTAAGATGCAGGAAAGTGTAAAAAGAGTGAATTTTTTAATGTGTGAGCAGCAAATAAGATCACAAAAAATATGTGTAAAATGAGGTAAAGTGTAAAAACATGGGGAGTTAAAAAAAAGTAGTTTTACTGTATAAGTGAGTTTGCCTTGCAGGAACCACACACAGTTTGTGACAAGCAAGTGAAGTTAGACATTAATTAAACGTAGTTTACGTATATGGTTATTCAGAGGTACTTACTAGGTTTGCTATCTTTTATTGTGGCAACCTCTGCATCCTCATCATTCTTGACAGAATTGTTCCATATTTGGATGTCACCAGATGCAGTGACAACAAACACCAAATTCGTAATCAGAAACACAGCAAAAGACACCCAGAACACCATCCGCCACTGTACCATCGTGCTCTGAAACAAATATCCGTTTTGTCTCCTTATCACATTGAACATGCTTCATGTAAACCATAACAACATACTGATCACATAGTCATTTTGATTGTGTAATTTTGTAAAAATGGGAAAGATTGATGATATCCATTATTCAAAATAGTGTGATGTTAATGTTATACATGTGTTTAGCTCAAAACTGAGATATCATAATGCAAATTTTAAACTGTCATAGCATTCACTTTTCAGAGCATTTGTACTAAATATTAAATCTGTAGTTGCAAAGTTAATTTTGGTATTTATAGTAAAAACACATTTCAGTATAGTGCAGGTGTTGGAAAGCATAAGTCAGACTCTCTCTATACAGTTTTTTTGCAGTATTCTTGTCTTAACCAGTCATTTATTTATTCAGACGTGGACAACGTGTAAAGAAACATTATCTGTTGGTGGTCCAGAAATAGCACCCTGCAAAGGGGCCGGGACAAGCACAAGAGCGCAAATTTGAATTGCGCACACTTTAAAGCGCCAGTCTAGTGGCTGGAGGGTGCGTCATTGCACTGCAGTCAAGTATCAGGAGATTATGGAGGAGGGAGGGCCACACACATGTGCCTCCAGACAGAAACAACCTACCAGGCCGCTGTACAGCACAGTTGATGTTTGCTTGTAGTTCGTTGATGTGTTGCAATAACAGATTTTGCAAACATCAACAGCATGCCACAATGGAAATTCGTAGACATGACTGATACACACTTGGTGTATGGAGGGGCAAGAGGAAATGGAGTAGAAGCAGTCCACATTTACCTACAGCGCTATCCGAACAGACATGTACCAGACCGAAGGACGTTCATACGTATTGATCAGAGGCTGCGTGAGACTCTGAGTCTGATTCCACGAATGGTTGACGTCTGTGCCAGGCCAACTGTGAGAACGCCACGTTTCGAGAAACATGACCTGGAGCATGTGGCCGAGCACCCATATCAACCAGCACTCGGACCATAGCGCACCTCATGGGTATTAGTCACAACATCGATTGGCAGGTTTTCCACGAACAGCTGTTTCATCCGTACCATCGTCAACCAGTACAGGCGTTGAAGCTGGCAAACTTCCCAAAACGAGTTGCGTTTTGTCAGTGGTTCATTGCACAACAAACTGAAATCCTTTACTTCAATGAAACAGTGTTGTAGTGCAGCGAGGCAATGTTTACACGTGACTGTATATTTAACACTGTAAATGTGTGGAATGATGAGAATCCGCACGCAACTCACATCATAGCACACCATCGGCAGTTTCAAGTAATTGTGTGGCCTGGATTGTTCACAACAGTTTAGTGAGGTTTAATTGGGCCACATGTCCTATCCCAGCGACTCAATGGTAATGTGTATATCACTTTTCTGCAAAATGTTCCTCCCGGATTTGCTAGATTATGTGCCACTAGCCATCAGTTTCAACATCTGGTTTCTGCATGACGATGCCCCAGCCAACTATGCACGTACTGTGTGACAACATCTGAACGACACCTTTCCTGGGCGGTGGGTTGGATGTGGTGGTCCGGTCGCCTGGCCCCCTCGTTCGCCTGACCTAAACCCTCTCGATTATTTTCTGTGGTTGCCACATTAAGAGCCAAGGTTGCGTGATACCGAGAGTTGGACTTCCAACAACGTATTACGGCAGCTTGCGAACAACTGCGTGAGACACCACAAGTGTTTCAAAGAGTGCGAGACTACATGTTTCGGTGCTGCAAAGTCTGCGTTGAGGTAGGAGGGTGGAATTTCGAACATCTGTTGTAAAGATGTGCATCGTTTGATACGCTTACTGTGCACATGTGCCGAAAAACCTGCCACCCGCATTTGTCCTGTTATTTTGTTTTTAATTTGGCTGCTATTGTTTACCTCAATCACTGGACTGGCGCTTCTGAGCACGCTCTATTTAAATTTGGTCACTTGTGTTTGTCCCTGCACCTTTGCAGGGTGCTATTTCCAAACAAATGTTCTCCAACAAATAATATTTCTTTTCATGTTGTCTATCACATATGTGATTTACAACCATTCATTCCCAAACAGCCAGCAAATAATTAGAAATGTTTATAACAAGGAGAAGCTACTGCATTTTTCACATTTTTCTGGTTTGGAACATAAAATCACATGAATGATTGTAGAAGAAAGGGATTTAGGGGTAGGAAGGAATCCCACTGCAGTTACGTAGTTTTTGAAACCAACCATATGCAAGGTGGGGTCGATACTGCATGACCCAATGTGTAGTGAGATATTGAAAAAATGTGTAATGTTTCCACAGATGAGAGAGCTTATGTACTTAACATTAGGATGTATCTTGTGTTTTTCTAACATATAGGCAGCCTGGACAATGTTTACTGTACTAGTTATTTGCTGAAATCTTAATTTGCCAGTTATTCAGTTGCTTTTACTCGCTGGCTAATTTAACCAAGGCTGCTCACTTGCGAAAGTTTAAATGTACACCTAAATACAAAGCAAACAAGTTGGGAAGTAAAATTTTTTGCAGACTTAACTTACATTTGGTGTGAGGATGCCAACCAGGTAGGGGGTGATAATTCCAGACAGCGCTCCTATTCCGTTGACCACTGCCATGAGGGTGCCTGCATAGTTGGGACTGAGATCTAGTGCATTGACCTTCATGCCTGGGTAGAAGGCGCCCATCAGTGCCATGCCAACAGTGAACAGTATTACAACTAGTGTTCTGTTGCAGCCAGCATACGAGGCTAGGATGATTCCAACCGCTGGACCCACAGAGGCTGTAAACAAAGACGTGTACATCCAAGTATAATTTATTACTGGTATTCCGGAATCAGTGATGATAACTGAACATAATAGCTGCAGAAATGAATTGATACAACCATACAATTGGTATTACAGATAGTTTCTTACAATTAATTTTGTCTATATAAATAATTTAATGGTTTATATTTCTATTACATACAATTGAGCCCCTGTTTCATTGTGTTGTCTACTTAAAACTGTAGTAATAAGCAAAATATTGTTTCTTTTTCACATGAAATTATATGGTGGGAGATTAATTTAATGAAGCTCACTGAAAACCAACATTGTGTTTAATTTAATGTTTACCTATCAGTTAGATAAGTTTGTCTGTTGCATATGTAAAGTGGCAGCAGGTTGGTCTCAACCTGTTTTAGAAAGGAAAAAAATATCTGTCTTGATGAAGAAGCCAATTCAATTATTAATGTAAGTGTATTGGCTGAGAAAAATGCCATTAAAGTTATTTTGTACTGTAAGGCTAGAGTGTCTGTTGTGTTGTCAAAGCCTCTAAGTTAATTCTGAATTGATGAGTTTAATTTCATCATATAACTGTTGTAGTTATGTAAGGTTGTTGGGTTGGCCAAGGTGAGTGGAAATATTGTAAAACTAATTAAAGAGGAAGGTGTTGGAGTTATGTAAGGTTGTTGGGTTGGCCAAGGTGAGTAAACATAGCGAATGCACTGTGGGAGGAGAGTGGCATTGTGGGCAGAGCGAGCGAGAGGTTGTGTTGATGTAAAGAGACAAAGTATTAAAAAGAGTTGTGAGACAGTCTGTATCGGTGATATTTAATTACAATGAACCTACTTGAACATGGCGCAGTCGGTAGGATGCAGTTTGCGGTTATATTCCGATCGTCAATCAAATATAGAGGCTAACAAACAGTAGTCAGTCATCTCGTGTGAGTGGAAGAGTCCTTTTTTTTGCGGGAAGACTGCAGATAAACGGGAGTCAAGTAGCCATTTCGTGTGAGTGAAAGTACATTCTTTTACTTGTCATTATAACGTATATATGCAGTGATTTAACGTTCGGCATGGCAGCTTCAGCAACCCTTAACCTTCCTCCAAAGCTTAGTTTAGAAGGTAACGTCCACGAGAACTGGGTCAGATTCAAGCGGCATTTCCTAGTATACATTGGCGCCAGCGGCAAAGATCCTGATGTTCCAGCCGAGGCAACTGAAGAAGAAAAAAAGAAAATCTCCAGAATGAAGGCAAGAACTCTGCTAAATGTAGCGGGTGAAGATGCCATTGACCTGGCAGTTACATTCGGGCTTACAGACGTGGAGATGGACGATTATGACCAGCTCATGAAGGCTTTTGACAACTATGCGGCTCCGAAAAGGAATGAAACCTACGAGCGTTACGTTTTTAACCAGTGTAGCCAACAGGAAGGGGAGACGTT
>PNEQ01001145.1:7833-19599 GCA_003012365.1 Medauroidea extradentata | reverse complement strand
AATTGTTATGCTAATTTTTATTTAAACTTTCAAGATAAAAGTCCATCATAAGAGCCTCATGTGGGTCTCTGCAAAAATATTCTACATTCAGTCATTTTAAGCCATGATAGAAAAACATAAAACAACCACTACTCTACCCACAGTGGCATGAAGACCAGTATCGTGGAACAATTTAATTGTACTTTGTAGACTGAAAAGTGGGACAAAAATATTCAGCACAAGGAAGCTGCAAGTGGGTGGATAAATTATTCAAGATTCTGTAAAAATAAATTCACAAAGTACATCGGGGCACGAACATTAAGCCCGTGGATGACAAGGACAGCACTTGACTGCTTACTGTTTATACAAATGAGAAGAAACTGGACCTGTACAAACCTAAAGTAACAGTTAGATACTATGTCTGGATGCTGTGAATAAAGAAAACAATTACTAAAAACTAGCCCATCAAACTTGAGGACTGAAATATTTAAAGTGGTCAAGTTTCGACACTATGAACCAAGGACCTACTACCTAGAAGATGTGGACTTCAAGACTATTCGAGGAGGCTTCTACAGCGAAGAAACTCAAGTTACCAAGTAGCTAAACACGTATTCATTCGAGAACGTTTTGAAGATATTAGTGTGTGAGCTTGGGTTCGATGTATGACATTACAGTTGAATTTGCAAATCGATCATTACATTTTATTAATGTAAAGCACTCTTATTTATAATGGAATTGATAAAAGTATTTTTTAATGAATTTCGTTATTATTATTAATAAGAAATGGATGGTCTTTTATTGGGAATGGTAGGTCCGTGATGACTGTGCACACAAACTTGGAACATGTTAGATATTGAGGTGATAATTTTGTTGTGTTATTGCACGTAACTGTGTCCGGCATCATATCTGCTCCTGGTGTCTGATGAGCTGAGACATTAAGCTCGAAGATGGGCAACTCTCGCACTTTGCTGCGACCCATGAGCACATGCTCACCCCCTACCCTCCAGATAGTGGCTCGCTCGCACGTGGAGGCCTGCACATCACTAGGATGACTTGATGGCACCTATGGTCGGTCCTGAGGTGCTGACATAGATTAATGAACACTTGAAGGGAGGAGGGTGGGCTTGCGACATACTGGTTGGAGAATAGGGCATGCGTAATGGGAGACTAGTAAGGAGTAGTTTTTCCTGGGCTCTTGGGGCTTCGGTTTGCAGTAGGAGGTTGAGTGTAATACATGTGAGTGAGACAGCAGTGGCGACGAAATATTCGACCAACTGTACAATACTGTCATTGCAGGGACTTCTCAAGAAACACCAGCCTCATCACTACCACCACCACCACCACTGCTGAATCATCTGCATCAGCACACCTGTGAACATGAGTATGAGGTAACAGTTGTTGGATTTATTGAGTCAGCTAAGTGGCCTGCTGTCTTCTCCAGGACTCCCTACAAAAAGGCCGACAATAGAGCATCCTGTGATCGTCGTGGCACCTTTAGTGCCTGTGGTGGAAGATAGGAGAGAGGAGGACGACGACGGTGATGAGGAGGAGGCAGTCTTCCCTGATGGATAAAGTGAGAGAGAGAGGAGATTGCTAGTTCAGCATACCTAATCTCAGAATGCCTCCAACATCAAGAGAGGGATTGGTCCCCGTTTGAATATCTGGAGGATCCTTGACACAGCAAAGGTACATACCCTTCATTCTATTGAAGGGTCAGCATGAGAGAAGTCGTGCTCAGCGAGCTATATTACAGCATCATGGCTGGAGCCTCAGCTTGTCAAATATTGTTGGTTTCACCACCACTATTTATAAATCGCATCTAAATGTGTTTCTTATAGCTAGCCTCTGAGGAGGAGGGTAACATGTGTTGAAGTGTGAACATGTATAAACTGAAGAGACTAAATGTGTATGCAGTTGTGAGGCTGATGTTTAGCTAGGTGTGGAGCTGCGTACATATGGTGATATGTTTACCGGGGTGTAGAGTTTCGTGTAGTGAGTGAGGGACATTTCCAATGCCTTCAGTGTATGTGCTTCTGGTGGTTGGAAGATTTGGCTGGGAAGATGATGATGATTGTGTCTGCCATTTGTGGTGCTAATTGGGAAGCAGATTGCGGAAACTGTGGAGAAAATTGCGGAGATGTGTGCGGAGCATGCGGAGACACATGCGGAGCATGAGGAGCATATACGGAGTCAAGCACAGCATAAGTATATGGGTTCTGAGATATGCGAGGAGCGTGCATATCTGTGTGCGGAGAATGCATAGTTGTGTGAGGAGCAAGTTGCGGTGCATGCGGTGATAATTGCGATGCCTGCGGTGCCTACGGTGCTAACTGCGGTGCATGCGGTGCTAACTGCTGTGCCTGCGGTGCATGCGGTGCTAACTGCGGTGCCGGCGGTGCATAGGGAGAAGCTCTCCTGCAGGTTTAACATTGGTTGTTTTGTGAGTGTTTGTGTCTGTACTTCATTTTGTAGTTAATGGGTTTCGTTTGATTATAATAGTGTACTGTTTTGAAATTATACCTTTTTTTTATGTATTGGGTGGTGTTTCACGGTGGAATTTTTGTCTGAGATGTGAAATGTCTGTGGTGTTTCATTATTGTACGTAGGTTTTGTTTGGTGATGAATGCTATGTATGTAGTTTGGTTATGTCTTTTTGATTTGCTTTTACTCTTTTTTGTTGTGTTCTTAAGGTAAATATTTATACTAGGAATACTGACGTAATGAATAAAATGGTGGTTTATATAGTTGTTTCAGTGGTAGGGAGTAGTTAACTCAGTTTTTAGATGACAATTTTGTTAGTCTCTTTATGTAGACTATAGCAATAGAAGTTGACTGCTGCCCTGCTATTGTGGATATTGAATGGTATCCTACCTCCTCGAACTGACTGGTAAGATTTCGGAAATGAAAGTACAATAGATTGTTATGTTTTGTGATATTGAAGGTTTGAACTATATGACTTCTAGATTTAGTTTGGTGTATACTTGAATTATGGTTGCGTAATATGATCGAATGTTCCTAAATTATAGTTGATGTCAGGATCGCTTATGGTTTCTGAGATATGTAAAGACATGTTAAGGTGAAACTGATCAAAGAAGCTAAGTAGTGTTATGAATACTGTCAGATATATGATAGATTGAGTGGCATGGTGGTTTGATAATGTATGTGTGTAAATTAATTAACATTTGCTATAACAAATAAAGATATAGTGCTGGTGTAGTGAAATTCAATGTAGATAAATGGGAACATTGATAATTAACTTCGTATGGTTTGTTAAGTGTTTAACGTGGTGTGGGGATGGATACATCGTGTTAAATTAAGTCATGCTTAATGGTTTGCCTCAGGTAATGGTAGGCTGGACTTTGATGGTTCAATTCGGGTCCTATGTCTTGAATGTTAATATAACATAAGTGGAAGCGAAGAATACTTTAGTCACAGAATATAAAAATAATGTGAATACTTCTACACAAGGTATAAAATTTACAAAACATTTTAAAAGTCTGATGTGAGTGGACTGGAGATGAATATTTTTTTTAAGTTCAATGTAGGATAGCTAAAATTTGTAAGTCATACATGAGTAAAATAATAAGACATGTAGTTTCAACACATCAAAACTAACGGCACATGAAATATGGTGGCCCTCAAGGAGGCCGGAGTATTCAGAATTTGTGGATGGATGGTGTGAGGTATGCAGAGAGGATGGAACTATGTGTGGAGGATAAAGAGATGTGAGGAGAGTGAGGAGGAGGGTGCAGAGACTTGTGCGGAGCGTGCGGAGAGTGTGCGGATTCAAACACAGCATAAGTAAATGGGTTTTGAGACATTTGCGGAGCACGCATGGTCTTGTGCTGAGCATGCATAGTCTTGTGATGAGATGTTTGCAGAGAGTGCAGAGATGTGTGCGGAGCATTCCTAGGTTCTGGTATCGATATACATAACAAAAAAGGAACATGGGAGACTTTCTGAATATGTTTACTGGAATGTTGTTAATGAAATTGTAGACAGATTGCGTCTACTAGTTGCTTCTCAGTAGGCCGGAAATAATTCATATATAAATGAAGTATCTAGCATCATCGAATAGTTATGTACAGATGGCTACATTGAATGAGGCGCCAAAAGACTGCTAGCGAGCTTCACAAGTTTTCAAGGTGAAAGTGTCACTATATATAGTGCGTGTGTTTGCTTTGAAGGACTTGTATCAAGCAGACTCGGTTGAAATAATTTCTTATGATTGAAGGTTTAAAGTTTACAAGTACATTCTGGCTGTTCTATGATGTCACATTAAATTATTCGTCGGCTGTGATCATAAAAACTAAGGGTGGTGGGGATATAACAAATGTGGTGAAGATTGTTTTGCAAGACACAGGTATGATCAATAATTTACATAATGACCTCTGCAAAGAATTCTGCATTCAGTAATTTTAAGCACTAATGTCAAAACATAAAATACCAAGTGATCATAAGGCTAGTATCGTGGAATGCTTAGATCGTACTTTGAAGAATGAAATGTGGAAAAATATTGTCAGCACAAGGAAGCTACAAGTGGTTGGATATAGTACCCAAGCTTGTGTTCAAATATAATGAAGTATATAGGACCACGAACATGTTGTCTGCGAATGTCAAGGAAACGCTTTACTGCACACTGTTTATAGAAATGAGAAGAAACTGGACCTGCAACAGCCTAAAGCGAATTTTCTAGTCTATGTAAGGATATCGCGAGTGAAGGGAACATTTACGAAAGGCTACACACCAAACTGGAGCACTGAAATATTTAGTGTGGCCAAGATTCGTCACTACGAACCAAGGACCAACTACCTAGAAGGTGTGGGTGGCAAGGCTACTCGAGGAGGCTTCTACGACAAAGAAATTCAAGTTACCAAGTATCCAAACATGTATTTGGTAGAGAAGGTATTGAAGAAGAAAGGAAGTAAAGTGCCAGTGCGATGGTTGGATTCGTCGATCAGACATTACGAATAATGATTTGAATTCTTATATATGAAGGAATGAATAGATATATTTGTTTAAAACTGAATTTCTGTATTATTATTCAAAAGCAAAGTTCTTTTATTGAGAATAGTTGGAACTGCTACTGGTATGTCTGGAATGCAGTCTGTGATGACTGCGTACATGTACTCTGAGCGTGTTGGCACTCGAGGCGATGAACTGGTCGGGAGTAAGCCGTGCAGTTTCATCATCCCATCCTTGCGAGGCGCTGGACTTTCCACTGCGCGGCCGCAGATCCCCTGTTGTGTCATGCTCCGCGCGTGTGTATAGACCCGTCCGATGTGTGAAGAGAGAATGCGTACAGGAAGGTTGGCAGGTGTTTACACCTCTGCCAGTTCATATTGTCTTGTCGAGTGAGAAGGAAGTGTTTCGTGTCTTGCTAGAGGAAGACGCCGAAGCATTTGATGATATAATTCAACTTATAAGGAGGCATATACTCCAGCGCCACCACTCTAGGTTGGGGGCGGAGGCAGGTTTAGATGACTATGTGAAGAACATTGATTTATACTGCTGGCACTAATGTGTGGGGTTTTTGTATGCTTGACATGGATTTACTTGGTCAATTTGATATTGTGAATGTTTCTGAGGGGTTTGTGTGTTTGGTGCATTTAAATTAAGTCTATGAAAACGAAACAGGTCTGAGGGGCTGATTAACTCCGTCAATGGTAGTGTCTGTACAATAATTATTGCTGTAGTGGTAGAACAAATCGAGGATGTATTTTAACAGTAGCTTAATGTAGACAGAAAAATCATGCAAAACTCTAAATCAGAAGGATCGGAAAATAAATTCTGTTAGCTATACTGAATCAGACAAAGTGCTGTGAGTGGGGACCTGGAACATGGTTCGCTTGTGGGACTAGGTTTTCTTAATAATGGTTTGAGAAGTATTTTTAAATGGATGTAATAATATGAATGTGTGTTAGATGTGCTTAACTGTATTTTATATAAGTCAGGTTTGAGTGGGGTTCGGTCTGGTTGCGAATAGATTGTAGAGCTTGAACAATTCTGTACAGGTCAAGTCGGAGTCCAGTTAGGTTAGGTCAAGCCAGGCTAGGTCGGGGTGAGGTCGGATCATATTATGTTTTGTGTTTCGTCAGTAAATGTAATGCTGCATGATACAGGGTTGGATTGGGAAGTGTGGTTCAAGTCCTTTACTATGTGCATGTGTTAGGGTAGTACAGTAGTGGTGGATTGAACAGAGTAGTGGTGGAATGATAGACCAGAGCGGGAAGGATATAACAATGACGGAATGATGGAGCGTGCGGGTTATGGTAATGTAGAAGCGAAATCCAGAGTAAAGATGAAATGATTAAATATATGTCAAATATTAGTGTAGATGCGAAACGACCGAGTAGAGGTGTGTTGATAGAGCAGTAAGACTATCGGAATGTCAGTACAAGAGAAAGATACAGGTCATGGCCGATTCCTCATTGAAGGATAGGACTGCATAGCCGAGAAGACGGAATGATAGAGCAGGAATACTAACGGAATGCCAGAGCATAAAAAATCCGAGATGGCTACCACAATTCCCGAAATCCTCACCCTGAACCCTCCCGACTTTTGGATGGCAAAAAACCGTAATTAAAAAAAAAAACCTATAATTTTTCAAGGAAATAACTGCTCATTTAGGCTGTTATTTGCTTAAATTGAGCAATCTTTAGCCTGACTGAGTAATAGCACGATTTTGAGTAATTTTTTAATTTTCCAGGAAAGTGTTAAGGTAAATTCGGGAAATTTTTGGAAAACGGGAAATTTTAAGGGAAAAGCGGGACATTTGTAGTAATTTTGTGGGAAAAGGGGAAATTTTGAGGGAAAAACGGGAAAATGACATCATCCATGATGGCGGCCACGACACCGAAGCACCACCCCCACACCCCACTTGTCCCCGGAGGAACTATACCCTACTACTTTTGTCGAATTCCATCTTCCTTTGTGTTGGGAATCTAGATTTTTATGCCTACCTTTTGTGTCTGGGTGTCATCGAAATCTGACAGAATTTTAGATTTACAGTTCTCGCTGTTAAATAAAACTGACTGATATCCTCCGGGATCGATATGTTTGTATTTTTTTGTACTTTGTCATTTTTTATTTTTATCTATGTTTTTACTTTTCCATTTAACACATTATTGGTCACCAAAACATGAGCAACGGTGTATATACACAAGCCAATGTATTCTTATTGTAAACTCCCTAAAATGTATTGTTTACTAAGGCGATTTGGACATGATCACCTTCTAAGTATGCTAGGAATTAATGTGTGTATCAGTCATAGGTGCATAGTCTACTGATAAGGCAGTGTGAATATAGTCACCTATTTAGCGTGCACTGCAATGCCATATTAGTTCTAGTGAACATATTTACCTACCATAAATATTGGCTTTCTTGATACGGCAGTTTGAACATTGTTACATGCTAATAGTGCACTACATTGTAAAATACAAATGAAAATAATGTTTATTTGCCGGAAATGTTTGGCCATATCAATAACGTACTTTGAATATTGTCACCTACGAAGCGTGCACTGCATTGCCAAATCTGTAGAAGTGAATATGTTTTTCTACCAAGAATGCATGGCCTTCTTGATGAGACAGTTTGAACATTGCCACCTGCTAAGCATGTGCTGCATTGCCAATTATATAGAAATGAAAATTTCTAACAACTAGAAGTGCATGGTCTTATAAGAATGAGGTTTGAAAACTTTAACTGACGTCGACCGGTACTCACGGGCGTTTGCATGGTGAGCTATGATGCATTGGTTTGGTGATATGGTGGTGGAAGGGCGCCAGCATAGTAATCACTCGGACTAGCACGAGACTCTTGTGTATGCAGGGTCGTGGTCGAACACCAGGATAATACATGTGAGGGGTCTGTCTATCTGACTGCGGTGCGGTCAATACTGTTACCTGCCTGGACATTTTATGGGCCTGTCCACGCCACAACTACACTCAATGTAAAGACACTGACACTAGTCACCTATTCGATGCTGACACGCCGACGGTGAAACAAATGGTCTCAAGTTGAAATAAAAACTCACCAGTTGAGATACTTCCAGAACACGTGTATTGCACGTATAATGTCATGAGGATAATACAAACTGAGTTAACGGACACGCGAACCAGGCCTCGCGGGGGCCATGTTGGGTGACACTCATACGCTCGGAGATGTGAACATTTAATCGTAAATATGCGAAGGGGGAGGGGGCAACAAGTCTTCCGCGTGTCGGTAACTCTCTCAAGGGCGCCAAACAAAGGTTTAAGATATTACGTTACTATTGCAGTTCAATGGAAGGTGAAAACAAAAGGTGAAGCCCTTGAGTGCGACTGGTGTGTCTGCCCGCTACTCGAAGATTGCCTCTACTTTGGCGCGGAGCCTCGGAACACGTCCAGCACTCCCGCCAAATCCAAAATGTCCCTTAACGTGAAATGGAGGTGAGATGATTACATACAACATATAACCCTTTACGCGATAAGCGTGTGTACCATTTATCCTGACTTGTGCGCGTAGTTTTATGTCTTTGTGGTGACGTGCTCAAGGTTCGTTTATCATGGTGAATTTATAATAGTATTACTAAACGTGCTTCCGGGAACGGAACATACGCTGTTCTTCACTTCTCACACACATACATAAAATACCTTTGCTCAATGATTAACTGCAATTGCTGTAAAATGCTTATTTTAAGTTTAATTATTTGCTTCCAATTTCTGTCAAGGAATTTTGGTCTACTATGTTGGCGCGCTGACCCGGTGACGGATCGCGTGCGGGTTTGTGGCACTTGGTTGCACTGGACTGCACCACACTTACACTGCACTTGGGAAAACCCTGTGATCCACTACGGTGGGAGTGGCGCGAATAAAATGGCTGAGGGTCTGACGCACGGTCTATGAAGGTAGAGGTCTTGACACTGAGGAATAAAATGTGACTCCCTTCTTGTCGCCGAGCGCTAGTAGTAATTTGGTGGAAGATTTTTTTTTTTTTTTTCGTATTTGGCTTAGCTTAAAATGTGAAGTTGTTACCGGAATTGCGAGTATTATATCGAAGAAAAAAATGGGAACGTAATTTCGTATTGGAACACATTTTTTACAACAATAAAATTTAATTTTTCAATCTTTTACATGTAGATGCACATTGCAACGATTCTAAAATTTTGTAGGGCACGAAATATAGTTTTTATTTGAATATGTTCACTAAAACAATAAAACACAATATATTTCTTCAGACTACTTTTATAAACAGTTCCACACATGCAAATGCGTTTATGGACATGGAACATGCATATGCTATATCAGCTTACCTTATTAACATTATTTTATGTAAATAATTGCAAAAATGCTAAAACGCGAGATGTAAACAAGACAAATCTTCCACCAAATTACTACTAGCGCTCGGCGACATGAAGGGGTCACTTTCTCTTGCTGGAGAGCATACACAGTGTCAAGACCTCTTCCTCTTAGACTGTTATCTGACGGTAGGTGTCATAACTTATTTCACTGTCAAATATGCAGAAATTAAAATAAATATCTGCCTAATATTCATGAGCTTCTCGATAAGGCAGTTTAAACGTGGTTGTCTACTAAGCATGTACTGTATTGCCAAATACGCACGAATTAACAATGTTTCTACTAGGAAGGAATGGTCTTCTTGATAAGGCAGTGTGAATATGGCCAACATCTAAACGTGCAATGCATTTGGAAAATACGTAGTAATGGCAATGAACATCTTAATCTGTCAAAAATGCAGAACTTTCTCGGTAAGGTAGTTTGAACATGGCGACCTAGTACGCTTGCGCTGTGTTGCACAATACATAAGAATGAACATGTTTATCTTCCAGGAATATCTTGACTTCACGGTAAGAGAGTTTAAACATGATTACATACTAAGAATGCATTGTATCCATAAATATACGTACGTAGGAATGAATCGATTTACCTGCCGGGACTGCATTCCATTCTCGATAAGCTGGTAAAGTTATGAGCACCTAATTGGCATCCATTCATTATTAACGGATACTCAGGAATGTACACTTTAATCTGCAAGGTGTGCATGTTTTTCTCGTTAAAGTAATTTGATCATGGTCGCCTACTAGAGTGCACTACTTTGTTAAATACGTACAAATGAACATGTTTATTTTCCAGCAGTGCATGACCTTTTCGGCGAGATTGGGGAAGCATGACTACCTGCTAAGAGCTCGCTCAGTAGTGAGGGCATTGACAAGCAATGTTGTATAATGTCGTGACCTGACTAAAATGCATGTTTTTGACAATATTACAGATTTAGCAGAATTACCTGCCAGGAGTGCACTGCCTTGCCGATCACAGTGGGAGTAAGCTGCTTGGCATGGCCCATGGTAACTCCTGCCAGGTCAAAGATAGCTAACACGCCATATATAGACACTTGTTCGTCCTCTTCTAACAGTGCATCAACGACCATGTGCCCAGCCTTGAAGAGGTCGTCGAGTAACTGTTTGTGTGGGTCATGGACAGCAGCGCGCACCAATATAATTAGCTGGCCTTCTGTGGAACGTTGCTTCAATGGCAACAATACTCTGCAACAACACACATTCTTTTCTACATCATTCGCCATACACCCTTACAAAACAACATTTTAGACACATAAATATGAATTTTTATTCCACGAGATGTTCTTATCACCAATTTGTTTACAAATACACGGAGAAAAAAATTTGGTTGATTCAACCGTAAATATGATTGCAGATGGACAAACAAGTATGTATTTGATTTAACAAAAATTTTGAGGGCTGAACAACATATGAAACGTGCCAAGTATCGGCTTTGTTGCCATGACAAACTGTATATTTAACTGGACTAAACCATTATTTTGGTACAACTATACCTGTCAGGTAACCAAATGTTTGGTTGGTTCAACTGTTATACGCTTGTTTGGCCATATACAGTCATATACACGGTTAAATCAACCAAACCATCTTCTCTGTGTAATGAGACAAGTCAGGCTACTTTACTCAAGCGCCAATCTTGTATCAAGCTAGCTTCAAGCGGTAAGCTAGTCAGTTTTATTATTCATTAGAGGAGTCTAATTACTTTACTCAAGAGAAAATCTTGTACCCATGCTGACTACAAGTGGTAAAGTACTGATTGGTTTAACATAGTTGCTTTGGGATCGCAGGCGAGTTCAGTCGTGCTGTATTGATGCAGCAAACAAGATCAATAAGTCTTTTACTCGCTTTTTCTCCTCTCATAACAGTAATTTCATCCTTCCCTTCAATAAAAATTCGCCCAAATTAATTTTGTTATCGTATCCGAAATGTGCGGCAACATTGTCTTTTGTGGAGGAGAATATAGCTGGAGGCTCATCTAACAAGAGAGACGTCACTGAAGCCGAAAAAAGACACCGAGTTAGGCAATGCCGAAACTATTCGAGATACTGAGGAACGAAAAGATTCCCAACAAAACCCAACTTAACACCCTTTGTACAGTGGTACATATCTCTGTTCATATATTATCTCATCCCTATCAAAATCCCTCTGTACTTCATATATTATCTCATCCCTGTCAAAATCCCTCTGTACAGTGGTACATGTCTCTGTTCATACATTATCTCATCCCTGTCAAACACCCTCTGTACAGTGCTACATGTCTCTGTTCATACATTATCTCATCCCTGTCAAACACCCTCTGTACAGTGGTACATGTCTCTGTTCATACATTATCTCATCCCTGTCAAACACCCTCTGTACAGTGGTACATGTCTCTGTTCATACATTATCTCATCCCTGTCAAAATCCCTCTGTACAGTGGTACATGTCTCTGT
>PNEQ01001144.1:42761-103653 GCA_003012365.1 Medauroidea extradentata | reverse complement strand
CAACAGTATGATACGGTGTAGTATTTTTGTTTCAAATCGTTGGTTAGTGTGTCTAAATTTGCTACTGAAATTACATAACAAAAAATTATGAAAAAATGCATTTACATTAGCATGTAAAATGCATCAGTAAACTGTTTCAAACAACTATTTTTAAAAACCGAACGTGACACGCACTTTTTCGTACTTTAATCTAGCAAGTATATGCAGTAATTAGTAAAAATTTTTATTCTGATTCTTGCTGTAATGGCTGCAAAATTAGTATGCAAAGTTCGTTTAAAGTGTCAAAACATATATTAAAAAGTTTTTTCTAAAAAAAATTATGTTTTTTCAATACTTGTCATTTATGTCTACTACAAAATAAATAATTTCAAGTTCATTTTAACATTATTTATTTAGGGAATAATCCCCCTTAAACGGCTACCCTTCGGGATAAATTCAGGCCCAGAACACTATCAGCGTCAGATGCAGCAGATAGTGGGGGAACTGCCAGGAGTCATAAACCAGGCCGACGACATACTGGTATGCGGGATCACAATCGAGGAACACGATCAGAGACTGGATACAGTACTGGAGAATTTGAAGCAAAATGGAGTGACACTTAACAAGGACAAATGTAAATTCAGGGAAAAGACAGTAAAGTTTCTAGGTCATGTTGTCAGTGAAGGCATTGTACAGCCGGACCCAGAGAAAACGAAGGCAATAACCAACATGCCGGAACCCACTAACACAACCGAACTCAGACGATTTTTGGGCATGATTAATTATTTAATGAAATTCATCCTACAGTTGGCAGACAAAATGTAACCCTTAAGGCAGTTGCTGCACCAAGACATGGAATGGGTATGGAGCACACCTCAGCAAGAAGCTGTAAATAAGTTAAAGGAGGAAATTGCACAACAGCCAGTGCTGGTTCTGTACTCGCGAACTGCAGAGACACGTATATTAGCTGATGCTTCATCATATGGGCTAGGGGGTGTGCTGGAGCAGTGCCACAGAGGAATATGGAAACCAGTTACGTATGCTTCCCGAAGTTTGAGTGACACTGAGAAACGTTATGCGCAGATAGAGAAAGAGGCCCTAGCCATCACATGGGCATGTGAAAGGTTTAGAGACTATGTATTAGGGACCAAAATAACTATAGTGACGGACCATAAGCCCTTAGTCCCCTTAATGTCTAGTAAACCAGTGTCAGAGCTCACAGCACGGCTTCAGCGAATGCGAATGCGCCTCATGTGCTCGATTACACCATCTCGCACATGGCTGGAAATAAGTTCTTTGTGCCCGATGCATTGTCACGAGCGCCGGTAGAACAGCCAAAGGACAACCCCCAGGAAAGTGTAGAAGAAGAGCTTTTTGTGGAGAGTGTATTAAGAGAAACTCCCTTTTCTGATACCCGCCTAAAGGAAATCCAAATAGTGCAAGAGAAAGATGAAAGCTGCCAGGCTCAAAAAAAGAGATACTACAAGGGTTTAATAATAAGTGCTCACTATTCTGGCCTTATAGAAGCCAACTAACATACCAAAATGGATTAATTATGTATGGGGCACGGTTCTTTATACCCAAGGCATTACGTTCAGAGCTGCTCAGCAGAATCCATCAGGGCCACATGGGCATCGTGAAGTGCCGGCGTAGGGTAAAAGAATCTGTCTGGTGGCCTAACATCACACGAGATGTCAAGGCACTGGTGGACAGCTGTGCACAATGTGTGCAAAAACGACAACAGCATGCAGAACCTCTAATGCCCACACCACTGCCAGGGCGACCATGGTCCTTGGTAGGCGTGGACATAATGGAATTGCGAGGGACACGTTATTTGATAGTTCAAGACTACTACTCAAGGTATTTAGAAGTGGTATGCCTAGACCGTTTGACATCTGATGTAGTGATTACACGGTTGCAAAACATATTTTCCAGGCATGGCATACCAGAGACTGTGCGTTCTGATGGGGGAACTCAGTTTACTTCGTGGGAATTCCAGGAGTTCTCAAAAACATATGGTTTTGTGCACATCACATCCAGCCCGAAATTCCCCCAGGCTAACGGAGAAGCTGAAAGTGCAGTGGGGGTTGCCAAGAAAATAATGTCAAAAACGGGTGATCCAAATCTGGGACTCCTCGCGTACAGAGCCACGCCATTAGAATACGGATTCTCACCTGCCGAATTGTTGTTTGGCAGGAAACTCCGCACTACACTACCAGTGATAGCTACTTCGTTGGAACCACAGTGGAACCCAGAAATATTACGGTTGGCTCGACACAGGTATAGCTTACTAAAAGAGCGAAGCAAGCAAAATTATGACAAAAGACACGGGGCCAAAGACCTAGAACCCTTGATCCCAGGGACTCGGGTGTGGGTACCGGACCTTAGACGATATGGGACGGTTCAAGGGTTGACAAAATACCCTAGGTCCTATCCGGCACTATCCGGCGGGACAGAAGACAATTAGTACCGATATCTGCAGGGAATGAAGGGGATGTGTTGGAGCTACCAACGCGAGTAGGGTCCGTCAGACACCCTGACCAGGAACCTCAGCAGCCGGTTAATACGCCTGAACAGGCACCTGGAAATCGACAGCACACCATGGAATCCCCAAAAGGACAACCCTTCCGAGAATTTCCGGCAGTAGAGCCAAGAAGAGAAGAGGCCCTCATGACAAGGAGTGGATGAAGAGTGGTGCGACCACAAAGACTAGATCTGTAGTAGTATAGAAAGACATAACTAGGACAAATGGTGGTGTACATTGTGTAAAGAAGGGGAGATGTGGTGTTGTGTAAAGAAAGGGAGATATGGTGTTGGGAAATGTTGATAAGGTATGTAAGGTTGGCATGAGTGAGGAGAGACAGCAATGGCATGCGGTAGTTAATGTGGAACTTTGGTGTGTAACTAATAACAAAACAGTGGCTAACACGGTAAATGCGGACACTAGTTAAGCGATGAAGAAGTTACATTGCAAAAATAAACCCTTGTGCGTAAAAGCTTGCAGGGATGGGGGTGGCTCTACTCCTGGACGATTAAAATAGTGTTATGTTAAAAGGTTCCTGAAAAACGAAATTAAATGACTATTGCAGCTACATGATACAACAAGATACGGTGATGGTCCAGGAGCCGCGAATCACATGGCCTACCCCCTACATGCCCGAGACAAGACTGAGGAGCAATGGCGCCCGCTCCCGCTAGTAGCTGAGAGCACCTGCCAAAACTATGCATGTGCCGCTTTAAGCATGTTGTGTTAAGCTGAGTACAAAGACACTGAAAATTACATGAGACACATATAAACCCTTAGAACCTTAACATAACCTAAATGTGTCGAAATGGAGTAAACACACATACTTAGCGAAGTTAATTTAACTGTGCCTTCCACTCCGGTTGACTTATTAAGCTGTCTCTCTAAGTCCGAGCTGGCACAGCTTATTATAATAACACACGTAAAAAACACTTTGGTATAATACATTAACCACTATTCTCATTTTAAATATAAAAAGTTGTTGACGCATTGCACGGTCTTTGTGGTTGTCAGGTTGTCAGTCTGGGCCGCTCTCGGCGGTCCAGTGTCGTTGAACAATTTCGAAGCACTTTACCTAATAAATTCGTTTGTCTTATTTGTGGGTGCTCAATAATTCCCTAAAAATATGGCGACTGCCTCGCCACTACTACTTTGACCTAGCAACTCCCGCACTGTCTGTTTCCGGCGACATTTTTCCGGCGTTTGTGCACATCGTGATCAGCGACGGCGCAATGCTTGTTGTAACGACCAATGTCAATTGTTTGGCTGGTGTTGGGGGTGAGTTGCTGTGATGTTACTTTGTTGATTTGCTTTAAATATTGGCACTTTCTTTTGTGTTGACTTGCTGACCACGTGGCCACATGAACTTGGGCGCTCAGTCGGTCCCGTCAGTATCGGGCGCATGCAGGGTGCCTTCCGAATGTGCAGGCCATTGTTGTGAATACTACCCGTGTCGTCGGTGTGTGTTGACGAACGGTCGCGATGCAAGCGTGGGCTGTTGAGCACACGTCGAATGTCCCTCACTGGTGAGATCGTTTGTAAACATTGGCTCAAGCACAACACGTTGACGCAGGTAGGGTGCATCGAGCGCGCAGAAATTAGAAAGTGAGTTGTGTTTCTGTAGTGATCGCTATTCTGTGCACTCTGTTCCGTATGGGTAGCTTCCTCTGTTGAGGTGGAACATGACCTTGGGTGACGCGTGCACAACAGCTGCAGTCCAGTGCGGTGTGACGTGCGCTCTTGGAGCGACAAGGCGGCGTAGTGCTGTTATCTCTGCCGTCGTCCTCGCTGTCCATTGTTTGGTTAGCTGGAGATGGCTCGCGCGGTCGTCGTCGCGAAGTCATTCCATGTTGTTTGACTCCCGGCAGTGTCGACCCATTGTCTTTTCCCTCTGCTCTGCGTATCCTGTGCTCGGCTCGTAATCCATTGTGGTATCAGCAGGCCTGGTGTCTGTTCCTACTGTACCTGATACAATACTGCGATCACTTACGTCGTCAGGCTGTGCAGTCTCGCGTCTGTTCCCTGATGTCGTGTCGTCTTGCTCTCTGTCACCGATTCCTGGTGGCACGTCGTGCATCACTGCGTTCGGAAGGTCATTGTGACTTTGATCTGTTTGTTGCGGCGGTGGGTCAGCGTCTGATGCTCCTAGCATGGCAGGGCACGTCCGTTCCTCTTCTATCTGCATGCGCTGCTCTGTGACTTGCTGTGGGTTTTGTACCTGTACGTTCCGTGTATGGCGTATTTCGTCTCTGTGGACCTTCCCCGTGCGACATGGGCCCGTCTTTATGACGTAGGTGCTTGCGCTCATCACCTTTATCATGATATGGTGTTCGCTACATTTTGGGCCTAACTCTGCATAGGAGGTTTTCGGTGCAGGTGACAGCAGTTGCTCCTTCACGAACATTTTCTGGCCGACCCTGAGCTGGTTTGGTGGTCGTGTCGTTACTGGTACCCACTTCGCAATGTACTTATTTTGATTCTCGCGTGTTATGCGTATGTTGCCTTCGTGTCCCTCTCGGCGCTATTCTGCGGTCTCTAGCTTTGCTGCCTTACTGGCCTGCGAGCAGCTAAATTCACCAGTCAGTGGTAGGTCACGTCTTTGGAGTAGCACAGGTGGGGAGTACCCAGTGACCTAGTTTATCCTGTGCCATATGGTGAATAGTGCATGTGGCAGGTGGTCTTCCTATTTACTGTGATCTTGGCTATTGCATAAGCGGAGGCGGAGTTTTGTTTTTATATCCTGATTCCTCAGTTCAGTCTGGTTCGCACTGGGGTGATATACCAGCATTGTGTTTGCTGTTATGCCCCATTTGGTACACATGTCTCGCCATGTCTCACTGCTGAATTGGGTACCATTATCTGATAACTTGACTCGCGGGTACCCTCATCTGGGGAAAAATTCGTTTTCCAGTACTGCAGCAATGTTACTGATGTGGGCGTTGTTTACAGTGTATGTCTCTGGCCATCTTGAAAACAGGTCCGTTATTACCACTATGAACCTTTCACCTCGTGAAGTAGTGGGGTATGGCCCGATAATATCTAAGGCTACGGTGTCGAAGGGTTCTGTTGGTGCCTTGGTATGTTGCTGCTGACTGAGGTCTGTGTGCCTGGCCTTGAAATGGTTGCATGGCAGTCTTTACGGACGTATTCTCGTGCGTGGCACGCTAAGCCGAGCCATTGGAAATGCTGCAGGACGTTCTGCATGGTTTCTTTAGTGCATAGGTGTCCGGCATGTTGGCTGCTCTGCATGAACACAAGGACTTGTGCCCTGTCCGTGGAAGGTACGTACACTTTCCACTTTTCGCTGCCTGCGCATGGCAGTGTTTCCAGTCTGTTGTCCACGACACCCCGTCTGTCCAGTACCTGCTGACCACATTGTTTACGTTTTGCCAACACTTCGGGTGCAGTCTGTTGTGAAGTTATTACATCATTGTATAGTTGGTCAATGTGGGTGTTATCTGCGACTGTTGTATGTGATTGAGTCTGCACTGTTTGTTTTGGATACCGGGTGTAACATTTCCTCCCAATCCTCTTCGTCCCGCGCGGTCGTGTTTTGGTCCGGTGACCTTAACAGTGCATCCACCAGCTGATTTTCTGCTCATGGTACATGTTCCATGTGGAAGTCGAATTACTGTAATAATAGGGCCCATCTGGTGAGTTTATTGCGGGCCTCGCGAGTATTGTGTAGCCATACTAAGCACCGGTTGTCTGTGCGCAGAGTAAAGAGTCGGTACTCGAGATAAGGCCTGTACTGTTTGAACGCCAACACTGCCACGATACATTCTCACTCGTTGATGTAGTAGTGTTTTTCTACTGGGCTAAATTTTGCACTGTTATAGTCTATGATGTGCCGTTCCCCGTTCTCGCCCAGCTGAAACAGCACTGCTCCCATTACTCGTTCGCTGTCATCTGTATGTACATAGGTTTCTTGGGGTCATGGCAGGCTAACGCCGGACATTGCCTGAAACTGGCCATGATGTCCTCGAAGCTTTTCAATGCTGCTGGTGTCCAACTGAACTTTGTGCTGGGTGACAGGAGCGTGGTGAGTGGTGTTTTTATGATTGCGAACTCTGGAATGTATTATCTCAACAAATTTATTAAGCCAAAGAATTTGTGGACTTATTTGCGGGTGCGTGGAGGGGTGTATTCTTTAATGATTCGGAGTTGTTCCTGGTCTGGTTCGTTTCCGTCTGAATTTATTTTGTACCCCAAAAATTTTATTTGAGCTTTGCCAATGTGGCATTTATGGTTGGTGCACACTAGACCATTGATTGCGAGCTTTTCCAATACTAGTGGCAAGTGGTGTATGTGCTCTTCCCATGTATGTGACCAGACTGCTATGTCGTCGAAATTTGCAACTACACACTCTCCAATTAGCCCGTTTAGCACACGAACCATCATTGCCTGGAAGGTTGACGGAACACATTTAAATCTGAAGGATATTGCGCAGAATTGGTACAGTGACCCGTCTGGGGCGGTGAATGCCATCTTGTGTCGGTGTTCCAGTTTTACTGGCACCTGCCAATAACAACTGCGCAAGTCCAGAGATGTCATATTTTTACATTACCCAACATGTTGAGAGCAGTTTTGACACATATGTATGGTGGCGCTGCGGATTTCGTGACTAAATTTAGTGGCCTCAGATCCACGCAAAATCTCCATGTGCTGTCTTTTTTAGGAGCTAAGGTTATGGTGGAATTGTACCGGCTGTCTAAGGGTTCTATTATGCCGTCGGCGAGCATCTCCTCTATCTGTTATTTAATTATTTTCGCCTGTGGTTGTAGATATTCCTGCGAGGGTGTAAACAGTGGTCTGTCGTGTTCTGTTTCTATGGCGTGTTACGTGATGTTGGTGCGCTTAAGTGGGTCGTTGCTCGCGAAAACGTCTCTGCGCTCGTGTAAGAGCTTCTGCATTGCTGTGAGGTATTGAGGTGGTACACTGTGGTCTAGGTCATCTAGGTTTACTGTTGTTGTAGTTGTTTGTGTGCGGGATGCAAGGTTATACACAGTTCTGCGTTCTTTCGCCCAAAATGGATTCGCCTGGCGGTAGTTTCCACGATGGTGTTTTGTTCGGTTAACCATGTCAATCCCAAGATAGCATCTTCCCTTAATTGCTTACTACATATGCCACTGTTTGCATCTCAATGTCGCGTATTTTGACTGTGATGTTGGCCTGTCCCATTACTTCATGACTGGAGACAGTGGTGGCAAGTTGCACTATTTGTTTACACTGGTTCAAATTCCAGGTGTCTACAAAACGTGGGGGGACAAAATTGTTTGTAGCAGCTGTGTCATAAAGAGCAAAACACATATTGCCATTGATATAAATTGGAATGTGGATTAATTTACAGTTCTGGGCGCTGTTGATGTTGAGCTGGTGGAGTAGTACCTGCTGCGGAGTCCAGTTTGTGTCGGTTGTTGTGGTGGATGGGGGGAGGGCGACATCCGACCTTCCTACCCCTACTCCCCATTTCCCACTGGCAGCGGCCTTGCCCCGCATCACACTGGGAGCTCTGGCATGTTGGGACAATCACTGTGCCAGTAGTACAGCTGTTGCCTGGGGCAGTACTTGTAGGGATTTTGTCCCAATGTCTTCTCTTGCTGTGTTGCATTTTCTTGATGTAGATGGTTTTCTCCGGTAGTGACATGTTCTTGTGCGCTTGAATCGGCCGTGTCCAGTCTCCCTTTTCGCTGTCGCCCCCTGCTACATAGCCGTTGCTGAGAGGACGTGGCTTGGTTTAGCTCGGGCTGGCTTGTGCCGAGTCGACGTATGAGTGACTGTCTATGATCATTATAGATCGCATGAAGTCCTCGTAACTACTGTGTATTAAGCCTGCAATTCCGCTGCGGAATTCTGGCAACACTGTAGAGGCTACAACCTCGAGCACTTTTGTCGTTGACATACTGCGATGGTACTGTTTGATCAAGTTAATTTTATGAATAGCAAATGCTGTGAGTGACTCGCCTCACTGCTGTGTTTGAAACACTGCGTAGCTACGCGCTTGTAAAGACAAAAACATGCTGGTGAATCGCAACTGAAATGCGGTAAGAAACTGGTTCCATTTCATACCATAATGCATTACTGACTGAAACCAGTGTCTCGCTTCGCCTGACAGCTGGTTCCCTACACAACTAGGCCACTCATCTTCGCAAACGCCATACTGGTGCAGTCTGGTTGTGCAATCATATATGAATGCTTGCGGTCTTCTGTTGTTGCCCCGTAAAAGTTCGGTAATGATTGGAACCTGTTTGGTATTTTTGATTTTTGAGTTCCAGTCCTGCTCACACGTGTCTCGCGTATGGAAGGTTATTTGGTGATGTGGGTGGTAGCATTAAGGGTGTTCCAGGTGCAGTCTGTGTTGAGTGGTCTGTCCTATTATTTGCACATTGACGTGGCTTCGTCGCATGCACTCAAGGCATCGGTATCGGCCACTCATTCAATGGTACGAACCGCTGATGTGCTTGGTATCCACACATCTCACACTTCCACACATCGGCCCCTGTGCCGTAACACACTGGCTGTTGGCAGCGTATAGGCTGCAGCTCGTTCCCGCTCAATAAGTCGTGAATGTTCTTTATTGGTCCCTGGTTCGCATCTCGCGCACGTGAATTGGCTGTTATGCACGCTTCCCATCTCACGTGGTGTTACACAGTGTGCATGATATTGACTCTTGCATGTCCCGCAGTTGAGTGTTGGCAGGTCGTTACAGTCACACCATAGGAAGTTACTGCACTCTTGTCGCACTGTCACTGATGTTTGTACTTGTGACCGTTGTATAATTGTGTTGCACTGACATGGTGTGGCTAGCAGTGGGTTCAGGAACCAGGCGCTATCTCGCGGTCATACAGTTCTAGCAAATTTCTGCGTTTAGCCAGAGTGAGGTTTATGCAACAGATGATGCACATGCATGATTCACGTGTTCAGTTGTCTCCCGGTGAAGTATTTTCCCGTGTGTGCTGTCGCATTCGCAAATTGACCCCGGGCATCCGAATTCACCAATGTTTGAATTGCTGACCAGCCTGATGTAGGCGTGGCACCGTGTAGCTGCTAGTCCACCCAAAGTTTGCATTTTTGGGCTGTGCTAGCGTCGCGCCAAGGTGTCGAACTTTTCGCACTCGTAGCAGGCCCCCTGTTCCCCCGGCCAGTGGGGTGTTGTTTACCGGTCCGAGGATGTATTGTGGTGGGAGGGGGGTGATGTGCGCACAGCCTTCCTCTGACGTCACGCCTGTGGTATACGCGTGGCCAGCCTGTCACGTCGTGTTGTCTTGATTTTCGCGCGCGTTTGCACACACAGTGTCTCCTTTCTGCACTGTACATACACAGTTGTTTGTCCCGATAGTTTTTACACTGTCTCCTCACTGACGTGTACACTGTGAAAAGTCACCTTCACATACTTGATGTTGGCGACGCTTTCATCTCACGTCGATGTTGCCACATGTTGCAGAGCGACACTTGACGTGTTGTTGGTGAGGGCAAAGGGGAGTGGGGACATCTTACTTATGCCCTGGAGGGTGCCGGCTGCTGCTGGTGATGGCCGTAAGTCTACCACCCATATGGTGAGTCCCCTCTGTCTCCTCCACGTCGAGATGTATGATGTAGCAAGGCTGTAAAGTGGCTGGATGGTGGGACTATCTCCCGAAGGGCCATGAAGTGGCTGTGGCCAAATAACTTACCTGCGTGAATAAATTTCACCAATTATTTATTGCATTGTTATTGGCATACTGCATATTGCACGAACATGCCTTAAGCAGTCCCCACATCTATAGACGGTGGGTGGCCAACATGGTAAACGTGGACACTAGTTACACAATGGTGAAGTTACATTGTAAAAGTAAACCCCTAGGCGCAAGAGCTTGCAGGGATGGGGGTGGTTCTACTCCTGGACGATTAAATTAGTGTTACATTAAAAGGTTCCTGAAAAACAAATTAAATGACTATTGCAGCTACATGATACAACAAGATACGATGATGGACCAGGAGCTGCGAATCACGTGGCCTACTTCCAACATGCCCTAGACAAGATTGAGGAGCAATGGCACCCGCTCCCGCTAGTAGCTGAGAGCACCTGCCAAAACTATGCACGTGCCGCTTTAAGCACGTTGTGTTTAAGCTGAGTACAAAGACACTAAAAATTACATGAGACACATATAAGCCCTTATAGACCTTAACATAATTGAATTTGTTGAAATGGAGTAAATATACATACTTAGCGAAGTTAATTTAATTGTGCCTTCCTCTCCGGTTGGTTTGTTAAGCTGTCTCTATAAATCCGAGCTGGCACAGCTTATTATAATAACACACGTAAAATACTTTGATATAGTGCATTAATCACTATTCTCATTTTAAATATAAAAAGTTGTTGACACGTTGCGCTGTCTTTGTAGTTGTCAGGTTGTCGGTCTGGGCCGCTCTCTTCGGTCCAGTGTCGTTGAACAATTGCGAAACACTTTACCTAATAAATTCGTTTGCCTTACTTGTGGGTGCTCAATAATTTCCTAAAAATACGGCGACTGCCTCGCCGCTACTACTTTGACCTAGCAACTCCCGCACTGTCTGTTTCGGGCGACATTTGTTCTGGCATTTGCGCACGTCGTGATCAGCGTCGGTGCAGTGCCTGTTGTAACGACCAATGTCCCTTGTTTAGCTGGTGAGGGTGTGTTGCGGTGACGTTACTTGGTTGATTTGCTTTAAATATTGGCACTTTCTTTTTTGTTGACTTGCTGACCACGTGGCCACATGAACTTGGGCGCTCAGTCGGACCCGTCAGTATTGGACGCATGCATGGTGCCATCCCGAAGTGCGGGCGGTTGTTGTGAATACTACCCGTGTCGCCAGTGTGTGTTGACGAACGGTCGCGATGCACGCTTGGGCTTTTGAGCAAACCTCAACTGGCATGCTTATGTGCGAGAATATTTCCTTTTCTGATAAATGACATTCAGTTATGGCCCGAGTTTTTATTTTAAGGGTCATCTATATTATACAAGATGCTCAGAATTAGTATAAGTTTTAAAATTATTTTTACATGTTATTAAAATATACCAAATTTAATAAAAAAATATTTGCCTCAGTACAAACTATCAAGTGTTGATGTTATATTACTGCCATATGTGTTAACCACCGTACATATAAAAATTCCCCCTAACGTACCGGTACATTAGTTGCATAACATACATTACTTTTGTCATTCACTATTGGAATTTCACTATCTACAAGAAATGTAAAACCCTTCATCTCAAACACACTATATTAACCAAATCTTCATAAATGTAAGATAACTAACTGAAACTTGACACGCTCGTTTACTACACTGCTCCAGCTACACGTCCTCCAGACAAGGTGTCATTTTTTTGTAAAAATTACACTGGTGTAGCTTCACTAGCTTGAATGAAACTCAGTGAAATTACAACATAATGCCACATAATTTTGAATGAAACACATTTTTTTAAATGTAGCTACACCAGCGCAATGGTGTAGCTACACCAACTTGAACAAAACGAAGCTATTATCTCTGAACAGTCCTCCCAAATTTGTCCAGTTACGAGTCTGCAATCTGCTTTTAAAAGTACATGGAAATTCTCCAAAATGCTCTTTGTTCTGTCGTCCAACGAACATGCTTTAAATTTATGTTGAATCCCAGAAGTTAATTTTACAGATTCTGACCCTACAAACATAATTTCCCGTGTAAAATTTCATATATGTCCGATCAGCAAAATTAATCGTAAAATAAAATGTGTAGATAAATGAGAAATATATTCATAATACACTCGCAATGTGAATGCATCTTTTAACATTAAAAAGCAAAAACATTTTTAATACATTGTTTGTTACAATACAAGGCCGCATTCCATTTTTTTGCTGAAATGACTGGACAGTAGAAATTCAAATGGAACACCATCAGTACTCGGCGATCTCAGTAGCTGAACACAAGTGGAACACCCATTAGTAAGGTTGTCAGTAAAAGTAAATGCATCTGTATGTAAACACGATGAAATAAACACTACAAAAATTGTTTAGTTAAAAAAATCCATTTCTAAATTCGTATTAAACTATGCTTTATAATTCACTCTTTTAAAAGAAAATATGAAACATATATTAAGAAAAAAATTAGTATATGGGACAAGAAACCAAATTTTAATCATCTGCAATGAACTCCGGTTATAAAACTTAGTACTACTTCACTGTTACACTATCTAATCATTCACCACATTACTTCAACATTTTAATCTAATGTTTAGATTAGTCATATATTTCCACCATGTTTATTTCCTCTGCTACTGCTGCGACTGCCTGACCTCTTGCACGCCAATAGATTCAGCAGGAAGTAACCGGATGTTTAGCCTCCAACCCACACCCCATTTAAGTTACTGGCAAGTAGCTTCTGCAACTAAAGGCCATATTACACGGTACCAGATTCGGTACTAGCCTGTACAAGATCTGCCATAACAGGTGCTATACTGACCGTTATGCAGACAACTTCGTTTTTATCCACCTGGATTGGCAGTTTTCATACCAGGTTTGGTAATAGAACAGGTGCTATTTTCCATCCCAGGTCCTGTACCGGCCTTCGTAACAGACCAATCATGTTGCAGCCACAGAATGAGCGCTCCATGTGACAACTGCATGAAATATTACAAGGAAGACAAGCCAAATGTGTGCCGTCATCATAGTTCAATACTGCGTACGTGAGTTTCAAATTTTAACACACGAACGGCTTTAACTCCAGTGACACATGTTTATTTTAAGTATTGTTTCAACTCATTCCCAAAACTCAAAATGATAAATAATTATTTTAAGAGCAAGTAAAATTAAGATATTATACAGTTATATCTGTGCGAAATGTTAGTGTTCGTATTGGTATAATGGTCAGAGTACAAGACATGGAAGTGAATTTTTTAGCTGTGTTAGTTCAAAACTCGGCAGTATTATTTGTTTTTTTACTTTTTGTATATTAACATTTGAGTGCGAATTGTATATTCTTCTTTAAGAAATAAATGCTTTGTAGACATAATTACGGACCGGTAAACAGTTAAAATTTTTCTTATGCTTTTTTATTATTTTCGCATTTATAATTTTAGTAAATTTGATGTAAATAGAGGAAAGTAGTATATATTTTTTTTAGCAATAAACGACGAACTTTTTAAATGTGCGAGGTGCGTGTATAGAAAATTATGTTAAATAGTGTGATGTTCTATATAGGTAAGGTATCAGTCGAGGCCTATGCCTTTTTACAGATGCAAAAAATGTTACTCCAGCTTCTATCCTGTCATTACACGAAATCGACAGCTATTACAATAAAATAATAATTTAAAATACAGATTGTGGATGTTTATGTCACCATATATCAATTGACATAGGAAGTTCAGGTTCGCATTGTCCGACCATAAAAATATTGTAGTTTACTGATATTGTATTTATATACGGGTATGTTAAAAATAAAATACATTTTACAAACACGTAAGTTAATATGAAACATAAATAGATAGGTTAAATAAATTTAAAAAAAAAATTTGGACTGGCCGGGATTTAAACCCCAAACCAAAAATTAATTTTCACTGTGGAGCAGGGATCCTACCACTAGACCACAAGACACATCTCGCTTGCGAGTTAATTATTTTAGTTACCATACAATCGTCTCGTTTATATTGAAAATTGTATATATTGTGTTGTTATCGACGATTCAGTATTTATAATATAAATATATTATATGCATTACATTATTGATACTGCCACAAAGTTTCATTATGCATAAAAATACCATTCCCATATCATTTGTATCCATAAAAAATAACATATTCAGCTGGAGTTGCTCGACTGTCGGCCATTTTCACGCGCATCAACATCGCATCCCTTCAGTGACGCTAGTTACTTTATAAGTTTAACAATTTAAAAAAAGGACAGAGTTTGAGTCCGACCGCCCGGAAAACAGCGCCAAAAAGTACGACATTCTCGGTAACTTGACGAACTACAACCAAACAGCAAGGGGGTCAAGCAAAATACATTGTTTGATAGGCGAGTGTCCACTGTTCTTCTACGACCGTGGTACAAAGATATTGGACAAGTCATGAAGATTACATAATGAATAGAAAACTTATACATTTACAAGAATTACACATGTTTATACAGACACTGCTATCTCATACGGTATTTTATGAATTCATGTTGAATCTTCGTCAGCTGCTTCTGTACACCTACTCTATAAATTCTTTGTTTTGGAAATCTGAAACAGAAAACAGGAAAGAGAAACAGAAAAAAAAGAAGAGATTTGTGCAGTGTATGACAATATGTGGTCTTTCTAATGTTTATGATTCAAATATTCTTCCAAGGAGTAAAAAGCTTGCTCTTCAAGAAAATCCTTTAGCTGTTTTGTAAATAGTTTTGGATTTGAGGAGAACATTTCTTGAAGGTTTTTGGGAGGTTTATTAAAAAGGATGCTACCAGAGTAGGAAGGTCCTTTTTGTAGCAGTTTAGATGTACAGAATGCAAATGAATATGTTTTTTTTTTATTCTCGTGTTGTGTTCTGTGGAATAGTTCATTTTTCTAGAAATTATTATTGTTTTTGGACATGAACGAGAGTATTGAATACATATATACACATGAAAATGTCAAGATTTTGGACGCCTTGAAAAAAGGCCGACAAGAATCTGTCTGTTTTTTACCGTTCATGATTCTGATAGCTCTTTTTTTGCATATGAAACACTTATTTACTGTCTGTGGAGTTTCCCCAGAAAATTATGCCATATGACATAATAGAATGAAAATATGCATAATAAACCATTTTTACTGTGTCTTTGTTTAAGATATCAACAATATTGCATAAAGCGAAACATGCAGAACTGAGTTTTGGTAAAATATATTCAATATGAGATTTCCAGTTTAGTGAAGTATCTATTTGTAGGCCTAAAAATTTAGTTACAGTTGATTCATTAATTTTTTCTGCATTTCTGACAATATTAATGTCATACTGTTGTTTGCTGTTCTTAGTTAAAAGATGCATTATATGTGATTTTTTTTTCCAAGATTAAGATTTAATTTGTTTGCAGAGAACAACGACTCAAAATTTGTAAAAGTAGTGTTTGCTAGCATTCTAACATCGTCTAATGACTCTCCAGATACTATAATGCTGGTGTCATCTGCAAATAAAATGGGTGTAGTTCTGGAGTTCAAGGAACATGGAAGGTCATTTATGTATGCCAGGAATAGTAATGGGCCTAAGATTGAGCCTTGTGGTACACCATATTTATTTTACGAGATTTTGAGTAAAAAGAAGTTGTTTTATCTTTGACATGTACTTGTTGCTGTCTCCCTGAAAGGTATGAGATCAGTAGCTTGTTAGTTATACTAGTGACTCCATAAAATTTTAATTTGTCTGTGAGCAAGTTATGGTTTACACAATCAAATGCTTTCGCAAGGTCACAGAAAATTCCAATATTTGTTAACCTTTTATCTACTAATGCCTGTATTGCAGTCGTTACAACAGCTTGTACGGCGGCCTTCATAAATGCCAGTAGGTGAGCTACTACGGTAGCCTGTACCATGTAAATTGTAATATGACCTTAACTTGAACTCTCATCAGAAAATTCAGCTACTGTCAGCAGCACGGTCGTAGAAGAACAGGTCTGGACACTTGCCTTTTTAACAATGTATTTTTCCTGACCCCCTTGTTGTTTGGCTGTAATTCGTCAAGTTACCGAGAATGTCGTACTTTTTGGCGCTGTAAACCGGGCGGTCGGACTCACACTCTGCCCACTTTTTTCCATTGTTAAATTTATAAAGTAAATAAAGATTGCTGGAGCCATTTCTTAAATTTGTGAGCGAAGAAAGTATTTCATAAATTGATAAAAAATACGTTTTGATAAATTGTTTATCTTAGCGGAAAGGAAGTGGGCGGAGCTTAGTCCGATCGCCGTAACATCAGCGCCAATAAAAGACAATAATTCTCGGTAACTTGGTGAACTACAGCCAAACAACAAGGGGGTCAAATATCCAGGCGAGTGTCCAGACCTGTTCTTCTACGACCGTGGTCAGCAGCAAGTGGATTTAGCCCTGCCCCTAGCAGTTCTGCGGCAAATGGCGGAACTACAGCAACAGTGTTAATTTGTTCATTGAGAGTGATATCTTCCTTGTCATTGTTCTCACAGTTTGGTAATCTTGAATTTCGTGGCAGATTTGTTTTGTGTTTACATATTGTTAAGGTTAGTATGTCTGTAAATGTAATTGTTTTGTGTTTAATTATATTAATGTGTATTCAGTTGGCTAGTGTATTTCGGTAAATTTTTATCCAACGTGAATCTATAGTGCAGACTGAGTTATAATTTATATGTATATATTATAAATGTACTTTATAACAATTAATTGCCTGTGTCGAAATTCCACCTTTGACGCATGGGAACAGCGTAGCAAAGCAAGAGCCAGTGTGTCCCACGCTTGATGAGAAGCATATCGCCTCTTTCGCAGCGCGCCAAACTGGGGCAAACATCAAGAATCACTACTCATCGTGTACCGACCAAACTATTGATTTTAGACATAGTTTATTAATGAAAAATGTTTTTAATGATGTTTTAATTAGTCCTACGTAAAAAAATTGTTAGGTTAGGTATTTTTAGGTTGGGTTAGTTTAGGATTAAGTTAGGTGTAAGCGGAGGTAGGTTAGTTTAGGTTAACTTAGGTAACCTAGCCTGACCTAACAGGTTTAGCTAAAAGTAATAAAAATCTAACCTAACTGTGGCAGGGAAAGCAAGTTTGATATTTGTAAGTAGATTCACTGAAACTGTAAAATGTAGTGATGTTATTGAACACTTGGTTGATGAACTTGGAGTGACAGTAGTATGTGAGGAACTGAAAACAAAATACCCTGGCTATAAATCTTTTAAAATTGGTATACGTGAAATTTGGCCGGATGGTATTTTTGTAACCAAATTCCATTTTCCAAAATATCAAAATAATCCAAGTGATCACTCAAGTACCACCCTTTTTTTTTAGGGAGGACTCGAGGGGGAACAGTAGACAAGTAGATGATGGTTTTATATGCAGTACAAAGTCTAAGTCTATTAAATAAATGTTTGTATATGCCCAAGGCTTGTGTGGTAAACAAAATGTATTCAGCATGTATTGTACAGAAAAGGAGTTCTACCTTCTATGTATTAATGAACATTTGTTACATGGGAGTGAATATCAGTTTGTTTAGCTCAGTGGTTTTAATCAGCTGTCTGTGTTTTGTAGAAAACTTTTTAAAAGAGGTGGTGTGGGAATATGGAAGTCTGACCTGATTAATTGAAAAGTATTAGATAAGGAGTATTTTACCTGTGAAAAACATTTTGAATGTGTCTTTGTACTATTGGATCAACCTCAGTTGTTTATGACTTGTATTTATCATTCTCCAGTAGGAAATACCAATGTATTCTTAGAAAAACTGGACAGGTTATTACACCATCTGACTTGTCAAAAAATACCAGTTGTTATTGGAGGTGATTTCAATTCAAAGTTCAATGTGACAAAAAAATAGTTCTAGTACAGAGAGGTTATTGAATCTTTTGAGGCAATTTAATTTTATATATATTAACGATAAACCCACTAGAAATGAGGCATATTACTAATCTATCAGTGACTGCCTATTATTCATGTCATATGATATATCCTGATATATCAGGGGCCTATTCCACTAATATACTTTGCAACTTTTCACTACCAGTATTCACTTCGCACTTTGCATAAAACTGAAAAGTGAAAAGGAAATGTGTTCCACCAAAAATTACAACCACTTTGCATTCTTCCAGCCAGTCTGCAAAGTCTTTGCAGTACTGTATTTTATATTCATTGTTTACATTACGCAGTTCAAGTATATAGGTTACAAAGTGTATGATGAATAAAAAACAAGAAGTTGTGCTTAAAAATGAGCAAAACAGAACTTATAAAAAATATGTTTTAGTTAGAAGTTTCTCATGCACATACAGAAACAAAAGGAGAAGGAGTGGATGGAACTTAATGTATTGAAGCTACACCATGCATTTGTCCTCCATTGCCGTAGACATAAAATTATCTGCTGCTTGGGTGATAAACAGTTACTGCTATTTGTAACGTTCTGAAGACATGGCCCTATCGCACCCAAAATCAATTCAACTTATTGTGCACTTAACCTAAAACATTATATAAATTGAACATCATAGTCAGTCACAAAATTGATTAGCGATTTATAATTCTTCCTTGATGGTCTCCTGTTTTCTACTTCAGATTCGTAACTAGGCCTATAATGCAAAAATGTATCTAATAATTTTTCTTGTTTTAATTTTGTAGGTTATGTGCTACTATTACGCTTATTACGTCATCATTTGTTTTCATGACATTACTTGAAATAGATTCTTACGTGCCAAGTTAATTAACAATACACCATAGCCTAAATAGTTTACCTGCAAATGGGAAATTATCTTTGCACAATGTCTGAAAACTTTGCAAATATTCATAAATACTTTCTACAATGTGAGATTATTGTGGAACAGAAATGGGCTCAAAAGTGCAGAGTCTTTGCACTTTTAATGTTTTGCTTTGCAAATTACAGTTTTCGTGGAACAGAAATACGAATGAATAGTTCGAAGTGCAAAGCGAAAAGTTGCAAAGTCTGTCGGTAGAATAGGCTCCAGATCATCAAGGTTTTCAAATGTGCATATCATATGATTTTAGTTACCAAACTGAACAAGTAACAGAGAGAGTCCATAACAGATCACAGCTAAATATAGATAATTTATGCAGTGTTTAATCAATGTTGATTGGTTAAATGCACTGTACACTACTTGTCAAATGCCTGAAAAATGTTTTAGTACATTTTTGATATTTTTTAAAATAACTTTTATTATTGCTGTCTGAAGTTACCTGTACTAAATAAAGTAAAATCAGAAAGTAGATATAATTGGTATACAAAAGATCTAGCCAAAATGAGAGAGAGTGTAATAATTTCTAGAACAATATACTTGGTCACTAATAGTGTTATTTATAAAGATTGTAGGAACACATATAACAAAGCTGTAAATGAAGAAAAGGTCAACTATAGATGCTTTATAAATTATTATATTACAGATTTTACAAACATATGAAGAATAGGATATTTTAGAGTTAATGGCTTGTGATTTAAGCAAGGCTTTTGACTGTATAGATCACAATACCATTTTGGTAAAACTTCAATATTACGGAATAAGTGGTAGTCCTTTAGACTTTTTCAGCTCTTATCCTACAAGTAGAGTACGTCTATATTAATGATAATTGTTCTCAGTACATGAAGATTACGAGTGGAGTCCCCTAGGGCTCTATTTTAGACCCTATATTATTTCTTATTGCAATAAATGACTTACCATGTAGTGTAAATAGTCACCATACTGTAATGTTTGCTGATGATACAACATTTATTAGTATACATTCAGATATGAATAAATTAAAGATATTAAATGATCAAACAATTCAAGAGGCATGTGAATGGTTTGCAGCCAATGGTTTAGTTATGAATGAGAGAAAAACACAGAAATTAATTTGTACATTAAATAAGAACAGACCTAAAGACCTTAAAGATAATGTTATAGATATATTAGGTATAAAAATATATATAAATTTGAGCTGGGAGTGCCAAGTTCTATCTGTAAGAAACTTTCAAAAGCAATATTTATACTTAAAAATATCACAAGTATTGTACCTGAATCATATGTAGGCTCTGCATATTTTGCTTTTTTTCACTCTGTATTGAATAATGCTTTAATATTGTGGGTAGGTAGCAGATATCTACAGCAGCTACTACTGTTACAGAAAAAGTGTTTGAGAATTATAACTAGATCTCATTATAAAGACCATTGTAAGCTATTGTTAAAAAGAATGAAGATATTAACAGTAGTAAATTGTTAGTCTATATGTATTTAAGAAACTTGTTCATTCTTACCAAACCTGAAATAATTATTCTTTGGATATTCCCTGTTACAGATTAGCGAAACGCTCCAAACATTTTCCAATATTGGGAATTAAATTATTTAATAGGTTGTCCTTGGAGACACAGTCATTACCATTTAACGTTTTCAAGTTCATTGAAACACTGGTTAATTTTACATTCTTTCGACGATATAGCCGAATACTTTGCCTTGGATTGCATTTTTAAAATATTTAATGTTATTTTTAACTTGTTATAATCTTTTAAGGATTTGAGATTGTTATTATTTTGTTTGTTGTGTATCTATTGTAACTGACATCACTGTTATTTTTAATTGTTTTTGAAATTGGCAATGTTTTTTTGTTTGTTTGTAATGTTTTATTGTTGTATGTTATTGTATTTATTGTTGTTTTGTATTTATATTTTGAAACTGACAATGTCTAATGCATGCTATTATGCTAAACGACTGAATAAAAAAAAATAATATTAGGTAAAGTTAGGTTGCCTAACCTAAACTATCTTAGCCTAAACTAACCTAACTTAGCCTAACCTACTCTAACTTAAAGTACTGAAACTAACGAAAACTAACTTAAAGGTGGGTGTCCACGTGAGAGTATGTAGCTCTCGAGAGTAAGGATCGCGAATTGTATACACGTGAAGCGTAATAACGACAAAAGTTACTCTCCGAGAGTAGCTGCTAGTTGTCTGACAGGGACTGGCCGATAGCTGATGAGAGTTACTATCATAACTGTATACACCAGACGCTGTGTGGTACTATCAAGAGTCCTTTCATCAAATCGCTGAGAGTAGCGTGGGTTCGCGCAGTCATGGCCGGACAGCAAAGAGCGGCTGCTGCATTCCTCGTGCTTGCAGCTGCAAAACATAAAATAAACACTACAAAGAATAGATCGTGCTGGGTGAGAGACTGGATTAGAAGACGTGACGAGCATGGTGCGTACAGTAATTTTCTGATAGAACTGAAAATAACAGAAACACAGCAGTATAGAAATTTTACACGAATGACAGCAGAAGAAATGGAAATAGTGTTGTTGAAGATAGGACCTAGGATTGTAAAAGTGGATACAGTAATGAGGAAAGCTATTTCTGCAAAGGATCAATTGCTGGTCACACTCGGGTTCCTCGCATCAGGTGAGAATGCATATGTTGTAGTGGTAATGTTTCAGTAATGATTTATTGCGTTCTAGTAAAATGCAGTGAATACTGCTATAATTATTAATTTAATTACAGGTGACGCATATAGCAGCCTACAATATATGTTCCGTATCCCCAAATGTACCATAGGAAGAATAGTGATGGAAGTTTGTGCGGCTATCTACTCTGAAATGAAAGATGATTATCTGCAGGTAGGTCTATACTTTAATAAACGTAGTTAAGGTATGTTGTACAAAAAAGGAAGCATGTAGACATTGTTATATGACCATTATAAGCAGGAAAGTTACTGTTGCATATTGGAAGAGTAGCCATACTGTTGGTGTTCAGGGTGTCCACTCAAACAAAATTTTAAAATTCCCTGACATTTCCCTGTTTTCCCTGACATAGTCAAATATTTTCCCTGACATCTCGATTACAAAAATTTTATGGTAAATTTAATATTTCATCTCTAAGCTTATTAAATTTACACTGTTAACAAAATTGATGCATAATTTTGAGGAAAAATAGGTTTAAAAATGGTCATTTCAAAACACAAAAATTGTTTTTCAACACACAACATTAATAACTTATTTCTGGAGGTCTTTCATGTTATCTTCAATGACTGAAATAGCTCTGCATGCATCTTCCATGATCTTTTTCTTCTTTTGTTTCAGTTCTTCCACTTGCAAAGCAAGCTTTCTCTTCTCCTTCTTAGCATTTTCTTTGGCATTTAGTGACAAGGATTTCTCCTTCAAGGCTTCACTGTATCTGTCATGGGCATTTCTAGCAGAATGAAGTAGTGATCTTGAAATATTTACTTTCTGTTGACCTCCAGCGACTGTGACAGCATCAAAGATAAACCTCTGCGCAATAAGGGATTCTTCCAGTAGGTTCTCTACAAGTATATTCTTGTTAATTGAAAACCCTCTTTCAAGTGCTGCATTTCCGTGCGAAAGTATCAATAACAATTTAAAAAATGACTGAAGTTCTGCTGAACAGGTGTAGTCTGCATAATCATCTGCATCCACAGCTGATCCAACTTGTATTTGTTTTCAAAAAATTCTTGCAATTAGGCATCAAATGATGGACTGCTACAAACATTTTTAAATTGTCTCTCAGTTGTGTCTGCTTCGACACCAGAAACCCAGTTATTTTCTACTAGTGAACTGAGGGTTACTGACAAGCGACTGTTACGTGCAGATGGCTGCATGGCTATTTTCGGATCAAGGAATGAAATTCCTTTTGTCAACTTTTACGCTAACGGTGACTTTTCTATCATCCTACTGCATAAACCCTGCATTGCATTTCGGCAGTCCATACGGAACACCAATACATCTTTTTCAGGAACACCACGAGAATTGCTTAGAGCAGCTTTAGTTGCAAATCCCAAATTCACACTCTTGGCTGGCAGAAGGTTTTCTTTCTTCTGCAAGTCAATTTTCGTGATGTTTAAAACAGAGGCAAGTGCTTCTGGCTTCACAAACTGCACCATTGTATCTCTAATAACTGAACGCAACGACTCATACAATAAAGGTGCTAAAGGAACGTCTGCTCGAAACTTGGTTAGAAATGGTTCCAACGCTGCAGCAATTGACATAAAAAAAGCAAGTTTGGCCTGAAGGAGTTTGTCCTTTATACATCTTGACACTGTCTTAAAACTGGTGCAACTCGGTGCAGTGCGTTCCTTAGTAACACATTCAACATATTTTTCAATGTGAGGAAGAATGAGCAGTGCACACTCAGCTACTTTATAGTTCTCGAGCCAACGAATAGCACAATACTTCAGAGGAAATAACTCAGAATTTGTATGCCGAACATAATCAGCACGTCGAGCGGGTACATGTCGAAACAAATAATGCAATGCACGAAGGTACTCCACAACGTCCCTACCTGTTGCTTTAATGCCAGCTTTGAAACTATTGTGTAGAGTATGTAACCCACAACTTCCGATGTTCAGTATGATAGGTCGGCCCGGTTCTTCCGGTAAAAACGACTTAATCTTGGATGAACTTTTTGTTTACATTGGGGCCATCAAGAGAAACTTGTAATAACTTCTTTAAGTCAAGTTGCTCCAGGCCCTTCAGAAATCCATTTAATAGATCTACAGAAGTTGAATGTCTCAGAAACACAGAACCTAAGTAACGTGTGTTCACCTCATCAGTTTCGTCATTCCAAAAGCGTATTGTTAGATCCATTTGTCCTTTTTGTGCAACCTTATTCAAAGATTCATCGAATCCAATAACAAAATGTGAACACTTGTTACACATTTCAAAAAGTTGTGTTCGGAAATAAGGAGCTAAGCCATACAATATAGTGTATGAGATTTTAGTTTTATGAAGTTGCATTTTAGATGCTATACTGGAATCTGGAAACATTTCACTGAAAAGGTTAACACTACTTTCACTTCCTCTCAGTGAAGAATGCTGCATAACTGTGTTAATGCACCACCTTACTTCTGCTTTTGTGACATCATCTTTTATCATGAAGCTTTCCATCCTAGATAACTTCACAGAAACTGGTGTAGGCTTCTGTGTAGAAATTTCTTCAGTAGAGGTAAATGCTTGAAAAGAACCACTACATGAAGATGATCTGTCTGAAGAGGTGGATGGCTCTGCAACAACCTCCTCTGTTTCACGTGGCACTGAGATTTTTTTGAAATATTCTTTAACACCTATATTAGATCTACTAGATATGGCATTTTTGTGTTTCATCCCTGCCATGTGACTTTGCACAGCTCGCTTACCCATATTACTGAGGCAAAATGTAGTCTTATATGCTGAACAAAATGCTAAGAAAGAGTCCCTCTCGACAGGCTGCAGCCAGAAAGAAAATTCAGTATCAAGAAGCCATCTGTCATTGAAAGTAGTCTTTCTGAGTTTAGACATTTTAATAATTATAAAAGTTAACAGTTCACAAACTCATCAAAAGTTCTAACGAGTATTAAAAATAAAAAAGCACATAAATCAATCACAGATTGTTTCCGGTGGAAAATGTCACACAAACTTGTTTTCTTCTCTACATTTTCATGCACATTCCAAGAGCACAAAATCGAAAATAAATACGCGATATTCAAAATCTCAACAGTAGCATTAAGTTTACTGTCCAATGCACATCACTTTATTGTGTGATTTCCATTCGAATTTCGAGCGACATAATTTTGGCGGCATTAAACAAAAACAAAGTTGACGCCATACTGTTATGGAAGCCACCTATTAACATCACTGTCACGGAGAATGATAGTTTGTTTGTTTACAAACTAAAATTTTTACGAAAGTAGTGATAACAATTATTTAATAAAATAAAAAATAAAACGTACCTGTACAAGACGGAACAATTTCATATGATGCAAACTTCCTTTGTTGATAATGCACATGGTCATCTCTGAAAACTTTCCAACAACAGAACGGTAGGGTTAACAACTTTGGCAGTTAAGTTGATCACATTTACTACAAACACGAGCCCCTGCTTTTTTAATATTCTATCGTAATAATTTTCAAGTCTCCGCTGAACAACTCTGATTCGTTGATTATCACTCGTTAGAATAAAACATTCAACAGCCGCATTTTGCGTAGACATTTTGGCCAGGTCACGCGGTGCCTTCAGTGGCGCGGCGGTGGTGGTAACTAGTAAACACATTGGCAATCTTCGTTCCTGATCCGAACACAATATTACCGCGCATGCGTATTTACGATTGGTGCCGTTGCCGTGTGCTTCCACTGAGCGGTAGAATTTCATATCATGTTATCTAATTGACGATATTTATAAATATGTGCACTAAAATATACGTAATCGTAATTTCGTAGCAAATACCTAAGTCTAGGCAAACACTCAGATATTTCCAAAAATTCCCTGACAGTTGATTACATTCCCTGACATTTCCCTGATCTCCCTGACAGCTTTTTAATTCCCTGACAATTCCCTGATTTCCCGGTTTTCCCGACGAGTGGACACCCTGGTGTTCAACACTGTTATCCTCATGTGCATAGCAACTTGACAATGTGGATGTAGACATGTGCATGGTATCGTCCTCATCAACAGCGTAAGCTACTGCATGACGAATTACACTCAAGAGACGCTTACGGTTAGAATCGCCCTTCATATTGCGTAACTCCATTGCGATATACTCTCCAAACACGGAATACGCATCGGATGGTTTTTCCAACAATGCTTTAGCCTTTGTAAGAGCTACGTTCAAGTCAGCTTCTTTACATCCAATAGACTGAATTTTGCGTTTATATGTACGTACAGATGGCGGCTGTGTGGTACTTTGCACAGCAGACGGTCCAGGCTCGTCAACAACATTGCTATCCTGTTCATCCATACAAATGCTGCCGACACTTGCATTGTCTTTTGGACTTTTGAGTGCCACTGATGCCTGCACTTTCGTTATCTGGGGACAGCCCCTGTAACACCGAACAGTTAGACCAATTAGCTAATTATCCATTAAGAACAAAATGGCTACGAGAACGTAATTACCGGTAATATAAACCTACATGTACATACTGATTTGTAACCGATAGGCCTAACCTGTACCAAGCATTTTACGGAAATAGCAATGAAAGGAGGCGTTGCATTCATTGTATTATCAAATATATGCATTTTGTTTCTATTAAACCGTCTGTATGTAAAATGACAGAAGTTCGTTAATGTAGGAAGTATGTTCAGTAAACGATACACAATGTTCAGAACTAGCATGTTAATGGTTGTTGTAACCAATATCTGTAACTGATGTTACATTTGTATATGTATTTGTTACAGTTTCCACAAACGGAAGAGGAATGGAATGACATAGCAGACATGTTTGAAAACATGTGGAACTGTCCTCATTGTTTAGGTGCATTAGATGGCAGACACATTGCCATACAAGCACCAGAGAACAGTGGAAGCTACTACTACAACTACAAAGGTACATACAGCATTGTGTTGATGGCAGCTGTAGATGCCCAATACCGATTAACTTACGTAGACGTTGGTTGCAATGGACGTGTATCTGACGGGGGTGTTTTTGGCCGTTCAACTCTAAACCAAGCCCTGGAGTCCGGAGAACTACCTTTGCCACCTCCTAAATATTTACCAGGTAGAAGTAAACAAATGCCCTATTTCTTGTAGCGGATGATGCCTTTGCATTACGACCTTATTTAATCAAGCCTTACCTGTTCAGAAGTTTATCCTTCAGTGAAAGAGTCTTCAATTACAGAGTGTCACGCGCAAGGCGTGTAGTGGAAAATACATTTGGTACCATAGTCAACACATTCCGAGTACTTCGTAAACCTATGCTATTGGAGCCAAACAAAGCAGAAACAGTGGTTCTTGCTGTTTGTACTCTACACAACTTATTATCACGCAAGGGGCAGCGATACATCCACGCTTGCTCGGACGAAGAATGGTGCCAGGAAGGTAATCCTGCAGGAACGTGGCACCCATTGCAGCAAACAGGTACACAACAAGGCGGCCACAGTGACAGAGAAGAACTCCTGACGTATTTCATGTCACGAGAGGGAGAAGTCAGTTGGCAGTACGAAAGAATTTAAAACACTTTCGTTTATGCGGCTAGAAGAAACTAATTATACTGTGTTTGTGTACAGACAATTACTTGTGCTAATGAATATAATGTAGGACATCATTAGCCTACATGTTTTATTACAAGCTTATTATATAATCACTAGGCCTATTATTACTAATGTTTATCTACATGGGCTTTCGTTTGACTGCAAGATTCTACAAAGGGTTTTCTATGTGCCATGCTGTATGTATCTGTTTACTGTACAGTTAAACCGCTGCCATTTTGTCGATGTAGAAACCATTCTTTATGTAAATATATATTACTTGTTCGTTGTACTCACTGTACGTTGGAGGTTGTCCGTGCTGTGAGTGTTGGTACCACAAATTTCAGAGCATTGAAGTACAGCCATGTCGTATAGCTGACTTGGTCACTTTCTTCACTTCCAGATTTCGTTTGTTTTTGCTTAGTTTTTTTTAATCTCCTGGGAAACCTGCAATATGCGTACATATGGGGATTTTTTATATTGTAAGTAAACGCTGTTATCTCCTACCAGTTCTAGCATTCGTGTGTGTGATTTGACTCACCTGATTTCGTAGGTTATGCAGTTTCCTGGATACTTCTTCAGTATTTAGGTTCAATGCTGAAGCTATTTCCACTAGCGCTGTTTGCCTTTTGTCGCGGTTCTTATAATCGCTGGACACAACGTCCCACAAAACAGGCCTCGCTTCTTACATGTTTATCAGTTTCACAATGTCCTCGTGGGACCATTTATGTGCACTGCCAGCCATCTTCACGCGATGCTCGTCTGCGAGTACTCTCCACTGTCTGGTCCCCGTTTCGTACAGTTGAGAGTAGTTGATAGTAGCTCCGCCAGAGTGGAGGTGTGAGTGTCCACTACAGGCACGAACTCGCAGACAGCTACTTGAGAGCAGGCATGACGTGCGGAGAGTGCATGGCAGTTGCTCTCGCGAGTACTCTCGTCAGTGAAATGCTCTCATGTGGACACCCACCTTAAAGTAACCTAAACTACCTAAACTAATCTAACAACCTAGCCTAAACTAAAATACTTAACATAACAAAAAATTTTTTTTACGTAGTACTGCTTAGAACGTCGCTCGAACATTTTTTCATTAATAAACTATAGGCTCTATCTAAAATCAATAGTTTGGCCGTTACACAATGAGTAGTGGATATTTACCATCAAATTGTTCCAACATGTTATATACACAATATTTACTAATATATATAGATGCAGTAAAAATTAAAAAATTGAAATTAAGCACCTTGTAATAATTAAAACTGAAATATCGACAGTGAGAATGTTAAAAACCAAGAAATATTTTAACATTGTCATTTGTAGTACAATTATTTACTAATAACACAGAATTTGTGCTCTTGAAGAAACTTGTTTACATTGGAATGTTCTGGTAAAGTGAGTTGACGTTTGAGTTTCGCAAATGGTACTGAAGTTAACGAGAGATGGTTTACTAGTTTAAGATAATTTGTAATTTTATTTTGGCATGTTGCTGTGTACTAGGTTAGTGATATTAACTAGTGCCCAACCATACAAAGAATACAAGAAAAAGGTGAAGTAAATCTGTAACAATTTACTTTAAATGACTATTTTTGTTTTAAAAACACTCACATTAACATGTGAAGATTCCGTTACTAATGGTTGACACAAGGATTGCCAACTCCTAGTTTAAAAGGCAAGTTAGACAAGTAAATTGGAATATATGGGTTTTAAAGAAACCCTGCAAATTGATATCACAAATGCAGACATCATACAACATAAATTGAAAAATGTTGTATTTATAGAAACATCAAGTTCATGATACAAATATAAGCATGCAGTGATGTGTGTTTTAACATGCGAAGACAAGTGTAAGTTAGAAATATGTAATATTCCACAGTGTGATTTTAAGTAAGCTCCAGCTTAAATAATTATAATACCAATGCAAATTATAGTTTGGAGCATTCAACCAATGAGAGCTCAAAAATCTTAGCAAGTTTCCTAATTTGTAGGCTCACAAATGCCATTTAGATTTAAAACAATTACACAGTCGTAGGTTACACTTAACCATTATGCACAAAGAGTTCAGTAAAATCCTAATAATTCACAATTTAGGACGGCACAGAGAAAATCAACTAAACAAACCACGAATTACAATTTTATGCGAATGTGCCTTGACACAGCCACGTGTTTCGAGCTACGAAAGAGTAATTAAGCATTAGTGTCTCACGTCTACGGGCTCCTCTGGAATTCCAATCTCAATTACGGGCAAGAACCTCCTGTTAAAATACTCAACTTGGCAACAAATTTGCAAATCAAACGCTTGTCAGCATGGGCACACCCAGTGCACTAAAACGTCGGCACTGCTCATGTTGACAATCACATTTAAATTTAATTAAGTTACGCCAAAACATAAATCTTCATCAAGACTACACCCAAAAGGAATTTAGAGAAAGGGTAAACTTGAATCAATTACCAAAGAACACGATGGTGGCAGCCTCCACACATCATGGGGGTGTGAGACCCCATCTAACTCAATACAGGGCACACTTACATGAGTAAGATTAACAGACTCGCTCCGAACAGAGCTGACAGGGAAGTAGGATGGACTCGACACATACTACAACCACTAGCTTGGACAGTTCGCCAGTGTGCATGTTCCAAGGGGAGGGGATAAAAGGAGAAAGAGGAAGGAAACTTGAGCGCCCTGCTCCTGAACGATAAATCAATCACAACAGTTTATAAATCTGCCTATGGCTCTGCCGATGCCATTAACTCACAAGTCACTCTGGTGCAATGTGACAAATTTGTTTAGTTTTCCAAATGGGACTTCAGGGAGATATGTTTTAAACATTTTCCTGTCACAGTAGACCTATGAGTTTTGCACCAATGTGGCATAGTTGGTAATACTTGATGCTGTTTGGAGCAGCCAGCATAAGAAATTGGAAAATATCCTATCTTTGTCAGGGCAAGGTTTGCAAATAAAATTAAAATGTTTTACGGAACTTACAGTTTTCGGAAGTTGGTGTGGAAAAACTTAAAACTGTATTCAATAACAGTTTCTTCCAACTCTGTGAAGGAATATTTTGTCATTGTAATTCATTCCTTTTGTCCAGTCTCTTGTACTGCATCTATATTATGTTATGCATTAAGAAATCAAATTTTTCTTTTGTTATTCTGAAGCTAGTAAGAAAGACGTGGTTTCAAAACTTACATTATAAATAACGTATACAGTATTATGTCCTCGGTTTGTGTTGATATTACTGTTCTGGAAGCTGTGCCGTACATAGGTACAATGCAAATTGGGTCAGCAACTGTCAACGCCTAAGTCAAATATGTCGGTCGGCTAGTAGTGAGCAGACGCAGAAATGCTACCACACTATCCGTGTTCATCAACAATGAAATTATAGCGTGGGAAACAAGTCGAACTATGTAGGCTTACCAGCTTTTCGGCACGGTTATTATAACCAGCGACTTTAGTAGGGCTTACATTAAAGAACTAGAATGTTTAATAAACAATATAGACATATCATTAAGAGTTACATGTTTGAAAACATGTTGTTATCCTTTCATAAAAGACAGTGTGACGATTCAGTAAGATTTAAGACTAAAGTTGCATGAAACAAAAAAGTAATGAATGATGCCAAAATTCTGTATTTGTTACTTAAAAAGATGCAGTGGTTTAGCACTTCACAGATTTTAATTCATAAATCATCCACGAGATTAAACAGCTGATATTTAGGAGGCACATTAGGAACACAGACCAATTGAAACACAATTAGGCATAGTATGATGAACATTGAGGCACTTGCTTGCTGGGAAACACCACTCTCAAAGACATTTACATTTTAAATAATATTCATATGTGATTAAAAAAACGGCTTTGTTAATTTAGCTAAATGTGTACAGACAACATATTTTTACCAAAATAATATCGTGAAAGTCCTGTGCTGTTTTACCGAAGTGACCTTGCGTGCAACTTGTTTATCTCGTGCGTGCTGCCTAGTTCGAGAAGCTATGGTAGAGTGGTTGGAAGTGGGAGCGACAAGCCAGCTGGCCTGGCCTCCTTTCCTCTTCTCCAGCAATCACTCGCTGCTCCATGTGCACGCACATAGATCACGCCTGCACAAAACTGTTTGGCAACTTGTATGTTAAATTTTAGTTTTTCTCCTTGTACAGTAATTTCTCTTATTCCATTCCACACCTTTGCTTCTGGTTAGTCATCCAAAGGATGTACTAAACTCTCCCTCAATACGAAGCTTCATGAAAGAAATTTGCTTTCTTCATGCACGTAGGGCCTAACAATGGTGTCACGCTCACTCGTTTTGATTGAACCAATGAAGCACTGTGACAACATCTAAATCTCTGTTTAAGTTTTCAATTAACTCGCACCACTGTCACAGTTTTTAGCATAATGAAATAAGTTTGTCTTTGTCGTTGTTTATGTCGCAAACAGTTTCTACACCGATGTTATAGTCATTAGCAAGCTTCATCACAGCCTCTCCTTTATTTAATCTGTCAGTTAACTGCAGCTTCTGTTCATTTGTCAGGATCCCCTCTTTATGTTTTCATGCCATCTAAATTATAGTGTTGTAAGCATGGCTGATGTCGCTAGCAGATCTGATGCTGCAGTAAGTGTTGGCTTTCTCAGATACAATAGTAATTAGGACTGTCTTGCTCATGCGCATCTATTTACTGTATTTCACTATTTGAAGTCACTGCAAAACTTACAGAAAAGGGTGTTGCAAACACTGATAAAATTCACTGAAAATACTTTTTAATATTTTCCAGAAAACAACCTTTTAACGCCACATTTGCTTGTTTATACTTTTTTTTTTTTTTTTTGCAAAAATGGTTTTTGCAGTGATAAAACAATTTTTCCAAAGCAAAAAATCATAGTTTCAACTCGGTCAATTTATCAAACATTTTGTTAATTACATAATTAGTTAAAATCACAGTGTGTGAAAAATTAGCGAACATCGGGATATCTATTTTAAACAAAATAGCCTAACAAATTTTAGATAATTGCTCTTGTTTAAGATTAGAAAATAATTATCATGAAACAGTAGAAACAAGGGTGCACAGCCTTAAAATCTACGTTACAAAACATGAAAAACTTACGTGAACAGTTCTTTCACCTGTATCGAAACATCACATTTCTTCCATTTTTGTGGGTAACAACACTTTTTTTTATAATATCTAAATTTGGTAGTCACCTCATAAGATGAAAATTATAAATCGCAGTGGACTCTACTGAGGGGAAGGGGAAACTACTTTCTCATGCTAGCCTAAGTGGGGGGTTGCATGAGCACATGGTAAGCAGGCAACGTCTGTCATAGCGTATGATACAACAAGGGGATGCATGTGTATCTTACCACTACCTGGAAATGTACTATACAGTCCTCGATTTATGTGCGTTTTGTTATTTTGTATAACACAAAGAGGCACAGGAACAAGGGGATGCATAAAGGAGGGGGGCAGGTTGGGGCCTGAGCGCCCCCCTAACAGATATTCCACACTGTGTTTAATTTAGTTTTTTAGTAAAATGTATAGCAAACTATTTGCAGTATGATCGTAATCAACACTGTTTATGTGTTGAAATATGCCAGTGACTACAAATTTATACACAGACTATATCCGTTCCTGTTGACATAAACATATATTATGATCTAGGCTCCCTCCCTTACAATCTGTAAGATGGGCGTCCTTGCGCAGGGAACAACGTAAATGACATTATTCTGAATCGACTACTACTTTAATTGAAACATGGATACTCAAACTTTAGCAATGTTAATCCAAAACAATGTCATGCAGTACAATGCAAATCAAGGACGCTTTTCCTTTTCTGGTATAATGCTGTTAGACTGTCATAACATATGCAACTGGAATTAAATGCCATTGTTTATCTTTAAACCTAGATTTCTTAAGTTGCTTCACAATAGCAGTTGGTTCTTTTATTCATAACATGGTTCAATTGTGTATGTGGAAAGTTGGCTTCATAAACAGTTCATCAGAAATGTATCACTCCACCAAAATGTTTGTTCATGAGGTTGGTAAAAACTATCTCCCTAGGAATGTTTTAAGTTACTAATTTTAAAAATCTCGTTGACTTCAGTTAATTTACCCAGCTTTAATTTATATTCCAAACACTCACTCGACCGTTCCAAATTGTTGCGTTGTGTTGTAACGAGGCCATTAACTGGTATGCTTTCTGATTTTATATGTGTGTTTTTTCTTGTGTCTTTATACAGCCTGTCTTTCTGTACCTCCCAATATCTATAGGTGTTTCGAGATAAACTGAGCACTTTTGAAATCAGTCTTCGAAAAAAATCAGTGACTTTTACTGCATACTTCAACATGAACAATGGTTGCCTCACTTTTCATGAGGTTGGCAAACATTTATCAAATGTATTTTTGTGTATTTTCTGTTTAAATACAACAGGGTGTCTACTAGGTCACTAGAGTCACAAAAGTCCCCAAAAAGTCACAATTTGTGAAAAAGGTCACGAAAGTCCCACAATAGTCACTAATTTGAAGTATATTTTGGTAAAAGTCAAGAAAATTATTTTCTGGTGTTTGATTCTTATTGAATCATTTGTCAAACATGCATGTTCATACTACAGTACTAGTATTTGTCGTGCGCTGTGCAAGTAAACTAAATAATTAGTTTGCATATTTATCACAGTCATCTTCATAAAGACAACTTTACGGTACATTTTAAAATTGGATATGCTTCGCGCTATCAGCAGTTGGAGGAAACGTAATAAAAATTGTTGGGCGTGTTGCACTTGTTAAAAAAAAAAACATTTATTAATTCTATTTGAACAGATTTTCAAGAAAAAGTCACTAATTTTACTTTCACAATCTGGTAGACACCCTGTACAAGAATACTTAAATAAAATAAAACTGAATTGAAAACTGATATGGATGGGTTAAATGTACAGATTTTATGTACACAAATAAAATTCCTTATTTTGCGATGTGTCCGCCAGGGGCGTGATATGCCACCACCCTTCTGCTCTCTTCACCCCACCCGCGTGCGTGCTCTGGAGCGCTTTTATCGCCTCGTTGGCAAGTGTGTGTGTGTGTGTGTGTGTGTGTGTGGCGAAGACAGTCCACTGTGAGGCTTTGAACAGGTAAGACTAGGTGGTAGCACGCCTATGTAAGGTTATAGGACACAAAGGCTCCCGGTGATAAATGTTTGGCGCATCCACCGCAAGGAAATGCTGTAATTTTGTGGACTTGTACATTCCCTTTGCACGTTGGTAGCCGAGGAAGTTGCATTATTGTGCTTGAGTTTCAGAATAAATGGGGTTAATGGGGCCATGCTTACGACATGGCCGTGTGTTCCTGTAACCTCAACTGGGGTGGCCGGGCTATTAGAATGTATATTAGGCGAGGAGCGTTGCCACCACAATCACGTTGAAAGTTTGCACTCTGGTCCGCTTTTGGAGAAATTTAATAGCATGCATTGTTGTCAATTTATGCTGCAGAATATTGAGACTTTGCTTTGGAAATACGTGAGTGGATGAACACCGTAATGGACATTAGTTGCATGAATATTATTGTAAAGTTAGAGAAAATAAATCAGTGCTATGTTCCTTAGATGGAGTTCAATGTGTATTGTAAGAAGTTTGTAGACGAAGCAACTTGTAAATTTTTTGTACAATACGTTTTTCTGCGTAAAGGTTAGAGGCACAGTGTGCACTGTTGGATGGTTATGCTTTCTGTATAACCGGGTGGATTGTATCGTGTTCGTTACAAGGTCATGTGTACAAAAGCACATGGCAATGCAGCAGAAAGATACTGACTGAAAGTAGATATTAAGGGTGGCTGTCAAGAGTGCTCTGTATCCTGAACCACCTGTAAAATACTTTAAGACTGATAATTTCTTTTAGTGAATGAGTGTTATCATAGTTGTGACTGTGCCATTTCTCAAGGTATGAATTGGGGAGGCAATGAGCTGCACCAACATTGTTCTGCATGCAGCTCTGTTGCTAGCCATCACTCATCATGCCACAGCATTCTTAGATCCCTTCACGATAGGGTCTGTGGTCGTGGGCTCAGCTGCTCTAGGCTACAACTTATTTGCCTGCAAGGTTATGGAATGCTGTAACGACAAGTGGATTCCGGCAGACTTTGATGGTAAGTACTTGATAAGTTGCATAGGGTATCTGGTAACAGCTTGGTTTTAAGTGTTATTGTAAATAGTCACTGGTAAGAAACACATCTATAGGTTTTTAATTTTTCACCCAGCCGGGTGGAATATATACTTATGTGGCTTGTTATTTACTGTTTGTTGTGTAGACTTTGTTATAAATATAAAACTGAATTTACCAAGTGAAGATTAGAATGGAGTAAGTCAAATTTTTAAGTACTGAATGTTGATGAACAAACTATTCACAATAATAATGTGTGATGTTCAGTTAATCAAAACTGAAAGTCATGTAAACACTGAGTTTAATTTCTAACATGGGCTGAATGAACGGTTGTGTTGCAGGGTTGGAAAGAGACCTGTTCAATCGTGTGTTTGGGCAGCACTTGGTGGAGGAGGTTGTCGTTAAAGCACTGAGAGGCCATTTCCGAGCATATTCGCCGAAGAAAGCTCTTAGTTTGAGTTTTCACGGTATGCCAGGTGTGGGAAAAAATTATGTGGGACAGTTTATTGTTAACAGACTGTACAAGAAAGGAGCAGGAAGCCAATATGTCCACTTCTTCAGTGGCAAAAAGAACTTTCCTTTGCAAGATGATGCTGACATTTACAGGGTAACTGTAACCCACATCCTATATTTTGTTTGTGCAGGATCATAAGATAACATTCATTGAGGAATGATTCAGTTTTATTTCATTTTTGCATTTGATTTGACAAACATTCTACATAGGAATTGTATTAACTTTACCATAGTTGTCCAAATACATGACAGGCAAAAACTGTAAAGCAGTATTTATATTTTGACAGTGCAATTGATCAGATATAAGGAGACTGTGGCCCTTGTCACTTAAGTAGACTAACCAGAGTTTCCAGAAGTAAAATGTGAGTTTTTTCTGCAGAGCCAGCAAAACTTTATATGCGTAATGAGAGGCTAGACTGCAGAAACAGTGGACATTCGTGAGCTCATACTTTGAAAGAAGTTAAGTTACAGAGTTATTTGCATGTGTTTAAGAAAGACAATGTATGCATGATCACTATTGAGGCATTTATTTAATTTAATATTGCTGTTGGTAATAGAGAAAGGAGAGGAAAAATAGATGATGACAAGAGAGTGAATGGCGATAGGATAGATAAAATAGAATGCTAACAAAAATCACTGAACATTGAAGCAGGTGCAACTTTGTTTGATGTAAGAAAAGGGACACTATGCTAATATAAAATGTAAGAAATAATTAAGCATGGTAGGCCTACCTATTTTGAATGTTTCCAACATTATCAAACAACTGCAGGCTAAGGCAGCTAAGTATCCCACTGAACAAAGCAGCAAGGGCAAACTGCAGTGTAATTCCGGATTCACAATAGTGTGATGTGATGATGGAAACGTTATTGTAAACCCTTATTTTAACACGTTAAAACAGGGGGAAAAAATACTACATTTAGATAGTCCCTTGCGTATACAAATTATAGCTAACCTCTTGTATGACAGCCAATCCCTGGTGTTCACAATAAGGTGAATTTTCATGGCGTGTTGTGCCTGTCACACTATTGTGAATACAACAGTAGAGTGAGATGAGATGGCTGCATTCTCCTGCTTCTCTGTCCGTGCTGTCTATCCTGCTGGCAAATATGGTAGTGCTGGTAATGTTCTTAAGCACAATTCATTTTACTGCAATATTTTGTACAGGGCAGAATGTCAGCTTCCCTTTCTTCTGTTCACCACACAGTGTAATCTTGCATAAATCTAAACATATTTAAAGTGAACTACAGTACTTCTAAATGATATGTAACTGTGTCCTAAACATTTTTGTTTAAAAGTTAGGTCATTTGAAAAGTGAAATACCTAGAGTCCCATCAAAAATGTCAGAACAAGATACTCATTTTACAATTACACATTAGCAACTATATTTTGGCTGCTTTAGCTAAAGCATGTACATTGCATTCTCTTCTGTACTGGAGACACCTTTTCGCCTAAGTACAAAGAATGCAGTACAGTACAGCCTTTATTAAAACATTAACATTTAATTCAACTTTAAGTACAAAGTATTAGTATTTATTTCAGATCTTGAAATTCGTACTTTTTCTAAAGTAAACTGTATTATGCAGTAAAAAACATAACAATGTAAGTTTTGGAGGCTTGGTTTTATTTATTGTCTACACAAGTACTTATTTGTCGTACTCATTATGCATGAAAATTACTTTAAGATTCATTGTAGTGATGAAACCCTGTAAACTGTAGCGTACTCAGACAAATAAGTACCATGGCTAATGTTGGCAGATGCACCTACAAGACTGGATCAGAGGAAACGTCAGTTCGTGCAAGCGATCTATTTTTGTGTTTGATGAAGTTGATAAAATGCCAAGAGGAGTTTTGGATGGTGTGAAACCTTTCCTGGATTACCACGAACAAATTGATGGCATTGACTTCAGGTATTATTGAAACTATGTAATATGTAGTCGTCTGTGTTTGTATATGTCTGTTTCGAAGGACCAGTCTGTTTGTACTTTTATGTGCCTACATACCTATCTACTGTCTACTAATATTAATAACCTAATGTCCTAAATTTAGGCTCTGTTATTTTGTAGAAATGCTGTCTTTATCTTCATATCTAATACTGGAGGTAATTTAATAACCAGAAGACATCTTGAATTATGGCAAAGTGGGAAAAGGCGTGAAGATTTTACGCTCAGGGACTTTGAAGCGCTTATTAGGAAAGGAGCGTTCAATGAAAAAGGTGATTATTAAAATGTGATCATTATTATGTCATTAGTGATACAGTATTTGTAGATGAATCTATATTTTTAAGACGTTGAAGTAGACTATAGGCGCCACGTGGTAATGTGATACTTTCTGGAAGCTCTGCTTCTAGCTAGGATCTATTTTCAGACAACTGTGTATCCATGGACCAAACGTCAACATTAACATTGCTATGTGAGGAATGCAGTGTGACTACTGCACGGCAATGCATTACATTGTAATTTCAGTCAGTGACAATAGTTGAGAGAAAAAAAGCTGTTACTATGTGGTTAACGATTCTAGTAATAAAAATCAATGATAAATAATTTTCAAGGTTAAGTTTTAAAACTAAATACAGTAATTTTAAAATAGTTCCATATTTCTATATGTAAACATAATATCTAGAAAAAGATTTAAAACTGAAAGGGAATTCATAACAATTCTCACAGTCAGGCTCAGACACTACATTCAGCTGCACAAAAGTTAATGTAGTGTTATATTTCAGGTTCCTGAAGAATTATGATTTATAAAATATTAAACTTGACCCATTACAAAAATTTGTAAATAAGTAAAATGACAAAAAGAATACAGGTATACAAGATGCAATCAAATTGCCCCCTGAAAATATTTTCCTCTTCAGGAATACATAATTTCAAAATGTGTAATTACTACAAAAATTTGGTGTGACATAAAGAATGTTATAAAAATGTAAAATACTTGATAGTGACTTGTTTTTATGAAATAAAACACATAATAACAGGTCATAACACAAAATCCATGCTCTGAGCCAACGGTTGTATTTTACATGTCTTCTGATACTTTGTTGAACAGAATGTGCTGTATTGTTAACGATTAAATTCCTTAGCAGTGAGTGTTTTATGTTCCAATAAAATATTCTATAATTTTGTTTAGTAACGGAGGTGCAGTAATCTGCAATAGTATTATACTGTACAAGTGGAAACTTTACATATAGACCTAATAATTAAAGTTATGTTCATAATGTCAAATTACGCAGAGCTATACTAGGGTATTTTAAATATCCAAGTATGTTTTTGCGTACTTTATCATCTGCAATATTGATTTTGTATACTCTGTGCTACCTGTTGACGAAAAAATGTGAAAACAATTTTTTAGTTCGGTTTCCAGCCACTAGCAGCATTTGATACTTGAATGCTTAGATTTCTAGCCTATAGTGTAAATGGATAATTTTAATGTACAGCTTTATGATAGGATAATTCAAAGCAGGTAGCTATGCTGTCAGTGATATTTTTTGTGTGTAGTTATTTTGACTCGAGCAATTAACTATTCCACAGATATCAAGTCCCATTTATTTTTTTAAAGTAAATATTTGCTGCTAACACATTTTATCACACACCATTTCTCTCCTAAAGTATACCGCTGTTAGAAGCGACCCATTGGCATGATGAGCATACATATTCAAAATTTGCGTTCGATACCTCTGCAAAATCATCAAACTACGAAAATTACAGTGCGGTAACTAAATACTGGGTTTTTGTCAGCCCAATTCACAGATAAAATTGCTTCCCCACAAAACAAATTTTACAATATGTAATGTTTTTAATTTTCGGGCTGCTAGCTGATGCACATTGCAGTCAATTGTTCATCTTCAGCCACTTACTACATCACCTCCAAGAAATAAAACATTAATTGTAATGTTGCTAATATAATATAAATTTTTCTATGTTTCCTGAAAATACAGTTGGGGCTTAGTACGCTTGGGGATGGAGGTCTTTGATGACAGAAAGAAAGTAAATGAAGCTAAGCTAATTTATTTACATCTCTCTATACAATAAAACCTATGTCACTAATGATTAATCACAATTGATGTCAAACAAAATAAATAACTACTACTATTTATATTCAGGTTATAAAATCTAAATAATAAATCTATATAAGTTCTCTGTACATGGAAAGCCTTTCTTTCACTCTAAATGGATAATTAAATGCACAAGCATCGATGAACCTCTTGTGGCCCAGAAACACCTTTGTCACACTACTTGCCACAATCCAACTCACCAGATACCCTCGAAGACTTGTCTCAATTCAATACTTCTCGCCACTTGTCACTATCACTTTAACTAGCACCAGGCATCTGCCAGCCAAAAACTCCCTGACTCTGCTGCAGCTCTCTTTTATCTCTAACCTCCTGGGAGGGTGTCGCATCAGGGTCAAGCACCACCCCGCAAAATAGAGTACGAACAGGAATACTCTCGACCACGATATCTTCTTCTGTTACCCGATATTGGGGTGCAGGTGGCAAACTAACTAGGTAGTTTCATGCTCATGCATTAGTAACAATAAAAATTTACCTGAACAGTTTTTCTCATTGTATTGGTTTTTATTTGCGTACATTTTTGGTACAGTACTAATGGAAGATTCTTAGTGATTTTTTTCAACGGTTCATTTCGAAAAGTATCACAGTGTGACGCCACAGAATAAATAAGTAGCAGTAACAGAAGCGACAAGACGTAATTTTTATCGTATTCGTTTTCTCTTTGGATTGTCATGACGTCGGAGTCCATAGAAGTTTGGTTACACTGCAGTTTAGTAGGACCATGGCTGTATTAGTCTATGGAGTGGCATCTGCCATACATTTCAATGGTAATTGTGTGAAGCCGATCATTTTCGAACTGCGCATGCGCAGGATGTTATTTTTCATGAGTCGCCATATTTTGGGTGGCAAAACAATAGCAGAAAGCAATGTAATTACGTAATTTTTTTACAAAAATTCACGCTAATTCTCTATTTGAATTGTACACAACAGTTTACAATTGCTTCAGAAATATAAAAAAAACCGAATTAGCTCTCGCTGTGTGTATGTACTTTATAAACTTGATGAATTTAAATAAAAGTTTCTTACCTGTACAAAGATAATCCTCCGCAACGATCGAATCTGTTTGTACGGCCAAGAGCTGCACAGACTTTCACCATAATGTGTAGTTAACAAAAAACTAAAACATTTTCATTCAGCTCAATGCTATATTTACATGTTTTTGCCACCACTAGCTCTATCCTTGTCTTTAAACGTCGTCTGTTGGCTGGCTTAAAATTTGCTCAAAGGCTTCCACTCCATAGACTAATACCTCCATGAGTAGGACCTATTTTATTATCTGTGAGGAAATCAGGCGTGGGAAATTGAAATAGATGAAGTTTGGAACTGTTAGCTTCGGCACCCGCTGGTATGGGGGCAGCACCTACTATCCTGATAATTTTCATATAATTAGAATATTGTCAGTCACCATTTTTCGTCAAGCAGTTTAAAGGTTATAGGCTGTTATGATTTCGAGGTTATAATGTAAGAGGTTTTTTTAAGTGTTTCCACAAAGGTATATTTGAAAAATTGGATCATGTGTCTTTTAAATCATAAGTTTAGGTTTGTGTCTTAATAATGCCTTTCAGCTAGATAAAAGAATAGTGATCACATACTGTAGTTTTCTGTGTACCAGCTTGTATATTAAAGAGTGTAGAACAACATATTGGTTCTTATTTCAGACAGACATTTGACCAATGCTTGACTAGAAAGTATTAATTTCAATTACCTTTACTTTATGTACTGTATTATAGTGTAGGGGTTTCACTTCATTATCATGTTAAGATTTGTATACAAAACGATAGTTTTCAGCTCAACATAAAAATATCGCAATATAATAATAGACATATGTTATCAATTAATTTTACTTATGCTATTAAAAATATATCCTTACAATAATGTCTAATGTCAAAAACAGAGTTAGTGTACATCTGGTTTAATGACATTTTTTAATTAATTTAATTACAGTACAGCTATACAAGCATATGGACAGTTGTTTAAACGAAATATTACATAGTTTATAAATATTTTCAGGATACATGTAATTACATCATCAGATGTTTTCAGGTTAAAATATTTGTCTGATAAACAAAGTCGATAGCAATTACATTAGAACATAAAATTGATTGTGTTATATACTTGACACACACTGATCGAAATGGCAACCATTATATTTATATATAGCCATGAGTGATTCAAAATACCCTAGTTTATGAAGTTAGTTGGCACCTGCTTGGTAGAGGGTGCTGAAAACAGTGCCCAACATTCTAACATGAGAGTTTCCGTTCTATAATCCTCTTTGTTCTATGGAGGAAATTGACAAGTAAGTAACGTCACATTTACCATTTCTAAATGTGTAAATGAGATACGAAAAATTAAATTATTTCTTGAAATACAAGCAGATGTTTAAACCGTTGTCTCAAATTCCCGTATGGCTTTGTTTACTTTCCTGAATACCCCAAGAGCTCGTACAACAACAGTGGTTAAAAAGCTCCTTTATGTAGCTTCTAATAAGGTTAGTTATTACCTGCTGTTGAGCCTTGAATTGTGATGTTTACCATTTTTAAATATTAAGCTAATATACAAACTAATTAAAGTATATCAGGCACTACAAATGGTTATGTAAACCATTATTTATAATCCATGTGGTATTGTTTATAAACCTGTACGCTCCGAGAACTGGTACAGTAACGCCAATGATAAAGCTTTCCTTGTCGCTCCTGTTACTACTTATTTATATATATAGCTGCTTTATAGTTAATTTAACTTGTTTATAATCAAGTTGCTGTCATTGTCATTTTTGAAAGTTAACTGTTAAGTCTCTCATTAAAAGAAAACAAATGCCTCTCTTCACCTTTTTTCTTTTCTGTGCTTTTTCTTACTATATTCAGTCAGCTTTTTCTTGGTTTCGTGTCTTCTAAATTTACAGTTTTCTTTAGTAATGTTTCTTTTTCATAAGTAATATATAGTGGGTAGAGGGATCGAGGGTCCCATGCTTACTACGACAGCTGTCACTGTCTTACATAGACCTTAAAAAAATGTTGCTAGCAGTTCTCTAGTATTGTTAGTCCTATCTAGCTTATTGTGAGTAATAAAACTGTTTTCAAGGAGAAAATCAAGCAATTAACTATTGAAAATGTTTATTGCTTCTAACTGTGCATTTTTAGAAAACCTGGATGGTGTTCAGGTCCTTGATTTTGCAACTGTATTATACTGTATCAACAATAAATTTTTCTAATCACGGTTCTTACTCTCAGGTAGGAGACAATTTTCTAACTATGGGTAAAGTGCCCCAAATATACTAAGCAGTCTAATTTTCAGCAGCCATCTATAATTCAATATTGGTAAGCAAATAAAACTATTTCGCCAAGAATGTATCTTTTGCGTGGTTTTCCTTTAGGAAGTCTTTGTTTATTATAATTTATGTACCTGAGTGTTTATATTGGAAAAATCACATATCTGTTGAGAAAGGTAAGTTGTAATAAAGTTTAGTATTTCCTGTTTACATCATTTCAGTCGTGACCAATTCTAGCAGCTAATGGGCTCATGAGTAAACTGAAAACCTTTGGCTTATCTACAAAAATCTTGACCTAAAATTATACTTTGTTGTGCGTGATAGGTTTAAAGGTGGTTTAACCTAAATAAACATGTGTTGTAATTTAGCGTAGTGTCGGAAAAGCACTTAACTAGGTTGAATGCTTAGGGTTCAGGTATACCCATTATCAAAAAATTAATTGGGAGAGAAAATTAGTACTCTGCATGGATATTCACTATGAAAGTATATTTAGTTCATGAGAGTTTTTGGGAAGTTATAGCGCTACACTCACTCGGCTACTGTATATTATAATAGGCACTTTGAATAATTGGTATTACATAAATTATCAAAACACAAGCAACCGAGGGTGTAACCACATCACTATAGACAAAATCTGCTACCTGCTAATTAATTTACTACGTGCTGGTAAACAGTGACATCAGAGAAAGATTACTTATTATTTATTTGACATAACTCAGAGGATATTTGTATTAAATAAAAAAATAAAACATAAGTTCAAGTGTCAGAAACCTTAATATAAAACTTTGTATCTTTGTTTGCACAATTAAATTCACACATAACATTTACCTTAGTTCAGAAATAGCTGCTTTTATAGAAATGGAGCCCCTTACAAACATACTTTAGCAGAATTGTAAAATAAAACATAATATTACAATTACATTTAGTTAAATTTTTTTATAGAGAATCACATTTCTGTGTGTTGGAGTGTATAAAAATATAATAAAGACATTAAGACTCATTACCATAGATTGCAGCATCGTCAGAGTAGGGTACTGTAATAAAGAAAGTCAGTGAGGCGGCTACTTATCACCATGCTGAGGAAGTGGTGAGACCACGTCATGGCCAATTCAGTCTGCCATATCGGTAGAGACAGGAGAATTCCGGTTGAGCCACGAGCACCGTGAATTTGACATGAAAATTGAAATCGAAACTTGCAACTGGGACTGGAACTGAAACCCTCTGTGAACAGAGGCAAAAAAGACGGGAAAATTTAGTTATCGTTCGTGACTAATAAAAGGGAGTGGACTCTCACTGCTGTAACACTTACCAAAGCTGACGGTGACAAAAAGCTACGAAGGCAGCATCTAGTATCTAGTAGATGTAGATTGTTAAAAATTGCTTACTACATTTTCCAAAAAGGAAACTACGTTGTTACTTCTACTTAAAGGATGAAAAAACTAGAGTAGCCCATGAGTGACTACATCCTGAAAGGACAGAAGTCCATGTTACACATGCAAACGTGTAGAAATAGACTCGTCCAGAAACACGTCTTGTGTGCACAAGATGGTGACTTCTTATAGTCGTGAAGCGACGCTTCGGGAGACCGCGTCCCTAGTACAAGAGATTAAAAAACTCTTCAAGAGATGGTTTGCAAGTGTCGAAAACGGCCAAGACGGCCTACGTTACTGTACATAGTACAGATTAAACCAGTTACAACTGACAGTACAAGTATAGTATGAAGCATTTTCTGACTAACTGAACGGGGATTGGGGAGGTACAAGGTACAGTGTTGGCGTCGATGTGAGCGTGGGAGCGCTGTGTGAACAGCAAAAGTTAATCTTACATGCGGTGTGAAATACAACTCCAGAGATGTGAAGCAAGAAGTGAGAGCTCTGGCCAAGGCAAGGAAGCCACTGGCAAGGCGGGGCCGTATGTATGTATGGCCGGAATAATAAAGAAAATAAATTTTTAAAACCCCCAAAAAGCAACAAACATTTTATACGGTAGTAAAATGAGAAAATAAATAGCACTGATAAACTTGTTCTGCCTTAACGAACAACTGAATGAATATTAAATGAAAATATTGAGTTTAAAAAAAAAGTAAATTAAGTAAAAATTTAAGACTGCACAATAGAAACACCAAAATTTTCGTATGCAGACAAAGCCTGGAAGTAGAAAGATCAGATGATTCACTCTCATGTCATTGTCTTTGTAAACAAGACGAACTACTCACATATTTACAACACAAAAAGTGCCGTGGATGCTTGGAAGGCATTGGGAAATGCGTTCAATAACACTGGCCTCACAAGACAAGTTGGTTTGCTGAGGACTCTTGTGATGACTGCTAGAAAAATGCAAGCCAATTGATGATTATTGTGATCATTACAACTGCATTTAAGTTGAATGAGATGAAATTCAAGGTATGTGAAGAGTGGATAGGCATTTTGCTTCTAGCTGGATTACCCAATCACTATAAGCCAATGATAATAAAGTTATACTGTTTCAAGAGGTACAGAACAAGGATTAAGGCACCGCAGAGGAGTCCATCTTGTATGCAAAAAACATTGACCAAGAAACTTTGAGTGTTTCGAATGTTACAAGCCAAATCATGTAGTAAACAATTGTGCACAGAAAACGGATAGTAGCAGTACATAATACAAGCAGGAAGTTCACATATCGTAAAGGTGAGCCAAAGTATGTGAAGAACCAGGGAACAAAAAAAATGGGCTTTCATAGCAGCGGATCTTCATCAAATTCACACAAAGGAATTGTGGTACCCGGACTTATGTACTTCCACACACATTGTAAATAATGTAGGTAAGTTTCATAATCTCAAATCTACCACAAACAAGGTGTTAGCTGCTGATGGGTCAGAGTTAGTAGGAAATGTTTCTGGTAATTTGAGTTTAGAGTTTCATAACACAGATAAAATTGTTTAAGTTGAGGCAAAAGATGTTTTGCAAACTCATGTTCTCAGTAAGTAAGAAGTCAAGAAGGGTTGTGAAGTGATTTTTGACAAGAGCGGAGGTGATGTGCATAACGGCTCTTTAGGTGAGCTTGGTGCCACTGTCTGTTTAAAAATCGGGGTCTATTGTGTGAATACCCAGAACATTGTTTCTCACGGGCTGGATTTCAGCATTTTGATTGGGGGGGGGGGGGGCAATAACGAGACACAAATGCAGGTAATAAATAGGAGAGGGGTCCGGGGGCCCTCCCCCGGAATAATTTGGATTCAAAGGTGCAAACTGGACCTATTTAAGCAATTTTCGGCAGAGTTATTGTGAAAGATTTTTCTTGTACACAAGTATGTAAACATCTTTATGTTAGAAACACCTGCGACCAAGAAGGCAAGACTCCAGCCTGTACGCCAAGCTAATCAAGTAGACAACTGCAAAAGCCTTAAAAATCCTGTGTTAGAAGCAAGTTGATACAGATCTGTAAATAACAACTGTATTTATTGTTCAGTATGTCTTATGAATAGGCTTCTGCAAAGCATAGAATACCACGAACAAGTCATTCATGGTTATAGGCGGTTCAAGATAAGGTGAACACTTAAGGGCGTTGGACCCGTAAAATGTCATTTTTTATATTTGTGCCAAACACTGTTCGACTTTTGCACTTCAGATAACACGTCATTTCCCCAAGTAAAAAAATTATGCCCCATAGTTTTTGCATAATCACTTATAAAAGTCACAAATGGCCATTGCGGTGTAGCCAAAATAAAAAAAAGTAATTACCTAATAAATTCAAAACTACAGTAACTGATAGTCAGTGTATCAATGCATTTTATGACATGGTTGACAAAAGTTAGTTTTGAAAATTTCAGTTGCAACCAAAAGTCAAAGTTATGCAAAAATATACTCATTTTCATAAATTTTTTAAAAATACAAAAATGCATCGCTATGTGTTCACAAAAGTGTCTTGAAGTAACTCACAGCATTAAGAATTAGTATGAATTATCTTGTTTCTGCAAGTTAATTATTTTTTATTGTTTTGGTTTCATAGCAACTGCCATTTTGTGACTTTGATAGATGATTATGCTAAAACTATGGGACCTAATTTTTTTTATTTGGGGAATTGACATGTTTTCTTATGTGTAAAAGTTGAACAGTGTTTGGCACAAATATAAAATTTTGAATTTTTACAGGTCCAACATCCTTAAAAAAGCTCTGCTAAAATTATATTTCCAGCCAAATAGTATTTTTCTGTGTGAAACTGCTAACAATGTGAGCTGGCTCCACTAGAGACGACTCCCAGAGGCTGAAGGCCCTACAGAAATACCAACTCCCACAACTCAAACTCAACAAAGGGGCAAGTACAAACCACATCAACTAACCGATGCTTATAGCTAATTAGTGATTAGGGCTTTCGATATATCGTTCGTGAGCAATGAAAATCACAACATAATTTAAAGCTTGTGTATTAACAACTTCGAGATGCAAGTCACATACAAATGATGGTTCACATACGTGTACGCTACACGCCATAAGTTTGCATACACACAGTGATGAAAGTACAGTCTGATTCACTATTCGCAAACAATCTCTCAAGTTACTGAAAAACCTAATGTGCAAGTGCATAAGAATCCACTCTGGGAATCTTCCCCATTTAACTCGTGGGCTTTGTTAAATAGCCATTCACTCGTTTCACAAATGCTCCTGACATTTCCTCCCAGACGAGCGGCAATAATTTCGTAAAGTTAAAAAGTCGGGCAAAGATATCCCCCTGTTGTGTCTCGAATGCGATGTTGTACCAACTGCGTGATGACCACACACTCCAGAGCCTTCACTAAGGCCGTTAATCGCCCAGCTGCCAACGCGCCCCAGTTACCCAAACTCGGGGTCGGCGATAAGGGAAAATGTCTCATAAAATGTCTCCATACAGAAACAGCAATTCACCGAATTCCTCGACGAACCTTTTGGAGTAAAGAACGCTCACCACTCACGTAGCAGAAACAACAGCCTTATGTCCTCTTTCAGAACAATAGCACGAGCCACGCTCACGTGCTTCTCGCCGCTGGCGCATCCATCCTTCGAGTAGAGACAAACAGCCTCGTAAGGCACACGCCCCGTCCCCAGAGCTCACGATGTTGATTGCTCGGCTTCCAACCAGAGAGTGACTCCTCTCTCCATGCGCCGCGACACCTCGGGGCGCCCGCCTCGCCAGCGCCCCTGCCGCTGGCCGGCGGAACTCAACCCCCCCCCCTCCTCCTCCTGTCCCTCCCTCCATGGCCACTGGAGTGGAAGGTCCGGCGGGGAAGGGGAGGCTAAGGCTCTGTCAACCGGGGCGACACCTCTCACACTAAGAGGCGGCCAAAGCCAGCCTCTGTGTCCCATTCAAAAGGGGCAAACAGACACACTGCACTAGGCCCCAGAAACTCAAAACCCAGAAAAACCCTACAACAGAAATTAAAAGAAACACAAGCCCCAAAATGTACCCAAACTAAAGCAAACCCAAGATAATCCGACCTAAGAAACAGCAGCATCCGTTCAAATGGATAATGTCAAGGACACATCACTTAATGTTTGCATGTGTAATGTAATTTGTGCTGTCAGTATGAATCCATACAGTTTCATAAAAAGAAGTTTGTTACGTAAAATATAATTATGTTGATTTCAATTGGTTTTGGGTTCGGTACTGTTTTTAAATAGGAAAATACATTGAACTATATTACTTGATTTTGCTGCCAACCATACAAGCAATAAGGCAACTATAGTTAATGTTGAATTTGCTACAGGTCGCTGGCAACAACTGCTCAGCCCACATTGCTGCGACAAATGCTACACTTCTGCCCTCCTGGACCGAAATGTAGTTAGGATTTGGAGAAAGTACAGAGGTCTACTGATCCACTGCAATCACTCCAATCTTCCTTGGCATCACTGTAGCTTATCATGAAAAATTCACACTATTCCAGGGATTGACTCGGGGAGTATTTTCCGACCAGAAAATGAACTTGCGTTCCTGAAAAATTTTAGTTTTATTGAAATTTATTTTACACTAAAATTGGCATTCCATCCATTACTGTACACCCGGATTACTGAAAAAAGTCTGTATAAAAACGGAGCACAAGTCCACGAAGATAGAAAAAGAAGAAAAGAAAATACACCTTATGGCTATCCATGTTGGTGGAAAAATTTGGCTGGAGAGTCCAGAAGGTTGTCCAAAAACAAATTGACAAAGAAGGAAGACTGCTGTGTTGCCCATACTAGTAAAATTGGCCTCTCCCTAACTGCTTCATTACAAATTGGGGCCGCAGCTTGTCCAACACAACCACACTCGCTTGTGTTTCAAATATTTGTGGACACTACATTATAATATAATCTTGGGCTGACAGCCCCTCTCACTACTACACTCGTAAATGTTTTGATATTTTGTTCAAACCCACTACATTATTGAAACATTGGGCCATGGTCCTTAGACATGGCCTTCCTTGTCTATGTCTTGATACTTTGTGCAAATGGCGGAGGTAAAACTCTCTAGAAGGGGTCACACACGCCACCCCAGGCCGCGCTCCTATTGGTGGACTGACGTTACGTGACCACAATACTACCAACCCCCATAGAGCCTAATGAACAAAAAACTGCGTAGAAAATGGTAACAATGCGGAAAATAACTGTAAATAACCAGAACATACAACAAAGCTAATGTTACCCAAGGCCAACAAGTCGTAACGTTATTGATAATATCCTAACTGAATTCCAGATTATTCTATATCTCGCGACTGCGTTTTCATACCTTCACCTTTCAGAACTGAGACCACTAATATGGAAATAATTAGTTAAAATATTACAGAATAAGAAATTACAATATCTGTTAGAAATACCTTACGTAAAACAAAAATGTAACCCTGCAATGCTACAAATTATACACAGTAACGGCTAGTGACATTTTTCAAAGGTTAAATTTTTAGTGTCCATTTTATCATGAACAACCTATAAAATCATTTCAACAAATGTAATTTTCTTTGAGAAAAATTTGTTCACAACATGTCCTGTACACAGGTAAACAATTTTACTTGCTGCATTACAAAACTTAATTAGCATTAATTTAGATGTGTTGAATAAATATGCTAATCCAAGCAACAAAATTAGTTTCATATCTGCGATGCTCTTTTCATATATTGTAATGTGACATCACTCAGTGGGCCTACACAATACACATAACATGTAACAATTTGGTACAACATACAATGAATTGCAACTGTAATTCAAAGTGCTAGAAATTTAATGATAGTTAAAATAGAATTGTTGCACGTTTGCTTATTGGGTATTGTGTATTTCAAATTATTTACCTTTTAAATACTAACATTATTTCTGTACATACTGCAGTAGATTCTGAAAATGTTTGTAATCTATACATGTGTTTGGTTTTTGTATTGATGTACCAACATAGTAAAAAAATAATTTTTTGATTTTAACATAGGCAGTATTTTTACTGTCAACACTGAGACGACTGGCCAATAAAGTTCGTTTTAGGAACGCCAATTTGTCAGTGTAGTCTGACAGTAGAAGTCTAATGGGAACGCTCTTCAGCTGTATTTCCCAGTAGCAAAAAATTGTTACACATTCTATGGGATATTTAGATATCATTGACATCACATAGAATGGTTATGTTAATGATGTTATTTGTCCCATAGTGTAATGTTTATGTTTGCGATGTTATTTTTACAATAAAACATTATGCAAGTTGTAACATTAATAAATAGTGAATATGTTTTGCAAGTACCTGTACCAATGAATGTTGTGAACATTGTGAAATAAATAACATCTAGTTTCTTTGATTGTACAGGGTATTACTTCATTATAATTTCTTTCTTAGCTGACTTGTTTTGTTACCACATTACACATGTTTTATTTAAGTGTGATTCTGTTGGGATTCTCTTTATTTTGTAATATAGGAGGGCTGAACTTTTAATTCATAGTCTTTCGTTAGACTTAATGCGTTGTATGTCATCTACTGACATTACGTTTAACAGTTTACACAAATCACACCTACCTCAGTAAATACTGAACTGGCAGATTATATCTACAGTAATTAAATTTATTGCAGAGTCTTATGCCATGTGTATTTGAAAAACATTATGACTTAGTTATTTAAATTGAACGGGTCTTCTGACCCATTCATGTTTAGTGCTGGGAGTTAGCTTGGGAAGTGATGGTGGCTTTTCCTGGGTTTAGGGTAGTCTCAGTTTGGAAGTAGTATGTTGATTCCTTCTCTCTCTCTCCTCTCCTGTGTAGGGTGTGCCGCTGCCATTCTCCATTTGATGGTTGTGCCTTCGGTTCGAGTGGCCATTGAGCAGAATGAACGGCAGTGGAGAGCGGGGGTTGGTTCTTGGCTCGGAGAGGGGAGGGGTAAGCTTCACGGAGTCGAGCGTGCTGAGCCTCGTTCGTTGCTGTGTTGGCTCTTGTTGGCATCGTATGTTGCAAACGTGGGTGCGTTATGCGCTGTGAAAATTGCCTGGTTTAGCTTGTCGATTTCAACTGTGTTGAATGGCAGCTGAATGATTTCTTCAGAGCGACAAATTCTTGGGTTGGGAGCTCCTTGATGAGGGCAGGAAAATCCTGAGCGTCGCAATAAACTGGCTTTTGTGGGTTTCAAAAGCGAGTCCACGCCTAGGAGAGACGAGGGAGAGGATGATGCAAGGTATGTTGCAGCGAACCCGCCTTTACTTAGCCCCTTTTGAATGGACCTTAAATTTCTCTGTGAGATGCTAGAATGAAGATTCTCATTTAATAGGGATGTGTCCTCGCCTTTTTGCTATTTTGTTAGCAACAGTGAGAAACTTAAAGACTTGTAAAGTTGTGATTTAAAGGATATTTTCAGAGCACAAAGTTCTTCAAATAGGAGTGTTGCGGAATTGCGTGAATGGTGCAAGAGTACTCAGGATTTACAGTAAAATGTGTCAAGTAAGAGTATCCAATCAACAGTCTCTCAAATAGTGACAATGTACAACCTTAACAGTCTTAAGGGAGGATGGCTCACCATGTAAAGTGCAGCACCCAGAGTGCACCACTGTCTTCACTCTTGAGGTCTTCGGTTTGACTCCCGTCGCGCACTTCCTGTTATATACCTTGCATAATAATAAAGATTGCAATGTACTTTTCGCTTCATACTTTTATTCTCACAAGTTACCCATTTCCTTTGATACACTTCAACAAACACACTTCCTCCATTTATCTATCTCACACCTACCAACCTTACACTCTGAAATATCTCACATTCGGAAACCTTACACTTTTAAATATACCACACTTCCTTTTTCACCTGTCGACCCGCAGCAGAAGCCCTCTTGTCTCACACAGTACTGCTCCGAAGGTATGTGCCTGTAGCCTCGCAGTAGACTCAGACATCACCAAAACGTCTTCTTGACATCACCAAGGTATGTCCTCAACAGCCTCTCTGCACAAGCTTAGCCCCTCCTCCTAGCAGGACCAAAAGTGAACTCTCGAAGCACTCCTTCTCTTGAATCACCAGGTAGACAGTCTCCTCAAGTAGCCAGTTACTGCCCTCCTCGACACAACACCGTCAGTGTTGTTCTCCACAGCTCACCACCTCTGCAGCACTCCAACACAACACCGCAAGTGTTGTTCGTCCTTCCTGCAGCCCACTGATGTCACACAGCCTCGACACCGACTACTGCCGTCGTGTTGCCATCCTCGAGACGCCACACCTCGTCAGCTCCGCCGATGTTATATCAGCCTTGGCGTCGTCGTGATACCGCCCCCAAGGCGCTGGGTCTTCTTCATCTCTGCGCTGCCGTCAGTGTCTCCTCGGCCCGTCACTTCTCACGACGCCCATCGCCGCCCCTAAGGGCGCTGCCTCACACCACTCTCGGTTCTCACAGCATACTTGCCAGACTCTAGACTGACTGCACAATGCTAGACTGACTCACTACAAGACTATCACTTCCAGACTAAGACTTCCTCACTGACTAAACTTCATGTTGCGCAGTCCCGAGGCTTTTATATGGCCTCTTCAGCAACGTCAATGGCTGATGAAATATAATGACCTGAGGTCTAAAATTAGACATTACCTCGGTCGTGCCTGTTGATAGTCATGTATTCGCACTGGCGTCATCGGGGAATCCCAATGACATCTCTCGGGAGTTGTGACATAGCTGCGAAAACCCATGACATCGCTGGTTGACTCACCGAGCTATCCACCTAGCATGATGTAATGTGCCTACTGCCAGGCCAACACACAACAGTATGTTAGGCAGTACATTCATAAACGCCATGTCGTACAAGTTGCAATACTTATGTGAATTTAAAAAAAAAGTAACTTGAATTTAAAACCGGTACACATACAAAACTTACACATCACGGCACTTGTATAAATCACTTCAGGCCCAAGGTTTTCCGTTTGTGCCACAAATTATGTAAAAGCAGAACTGTCAAACAAAGGCATCACGTTGATATATCTTACTTGCGTTACGAAATTGCAACTTTCAATAAACAAGGCACTTAATTATTCACGAACACTGCCATTCGACAAAAACTAACACAAGTATCCACAATGCAATGAATCCACGACAATAATTGACATTTGTTTTCACCACACTTTACAACACAATTACGAATGTGTACTCGTACAGATAATTTTGTGACGATTTTCGTTTGAAGCTTATAAATGTGAAACTTCACATCCAGCATCCTTTCAAGCACGAGAAGGCTACTCAATTCGAGGTTACGAGAAACTTAACACACACATTACTTTTGGCTCAAGAAATTTATGTCACAAGCACGAAAATATGACTAAGAAGACTCCAGACACAATTATCGTATTATAATTTAATGTCGTTTGAAACATTCTTGTTAAAAATATAATCACTACCCTAAATAGCATAATTTCTTGTCTGCAAACGATGCCTGCCAACTAGTCTGCAATAAATGTTTTTGTCACCCATCATGCCTTGCATCATCACTCGTTTCTGCTGAGACTGCCCCAAATATCGTACAAGGAAAATATAGGAAACTCATAAGAAAAACACGAGACATGTTATTTGATTCCAGCTTCTGCCGATATGAGCGCTGTTCCTTCGGCAGTAAAACATTTCTGAATTTGTAGTGTTAGGTTTTTATGTAATGTAATTTATAAATTGAAATGTAATTGTAATATTAAATATAGACATAGTCTTTGAGTTATTTTTTTGATAGGCCCTAAGCTTAATGTAAAATACTAATAAATACTTTCTCATACTATTAACCTAAGAGAAATTCAGTCCGTAAATTTATAACCACCCTAGAAAACAGAGACACAATAATGTGAATTTTGCTAGTGTTTGCAGCTCTTGCCATTGGTAACACATCTCACGCTTTAACAATGTTAGAAAGCTGTAGTTTCCTATATTGTCCTTGTACGATATTTGACAGCCCTACCTCCAGCATGCCAGTAAGCTCAGCAGGAAGTGACGTCAAATATAGGCTCCAACCCAGACGCCAAGTACCTGCTCGCCGGCTACTGGCCAACTGGGGCAGTTAAATAAAGGGAGTAAAGGAACGCTAAATCAGTGGCCGTAGTACAAGGTGGGTTGTTTAAAATGGGGAACATGGTCCTAATAGTTGTAATTTTCAACTCATTGAAAAAAGGTTACATATTTTGAAATAAGATATGTAATGAAACACAGTTAAACATGACTATGTTGTATTGTCAGAAATTTAAGATGCCTCAAACAATGTCTAACAGTTTTTTAAGAGTTTTGTCTCAAACAATTTAGTATGTTTTAAATACAGCACCTTTTGGTTATAATTTTTGTATAACATGTATCCATATTCTATTAATATTATGAGAGGGATAATTTTGAGCAGCTTAAAAAATTATCACTCTTTCAATAATGTTCTAGAGAGAGAGATGTAAAAGATTGTACAGCAACATGGGCTACACTGAATTGAACAAAAATGTTGGTGGTATGTATAGAGTGTTCAACACTGATACCTCGTAACTGCATAAAAAACAATTTTACAGGAGAGGCTGTTAAAAAGTAAGTTAATCAGTGCTTTATAAGGAAACTACTGTATAAGGAATTTTGGAGTAGTTTTGACAGATACAGAGCCGCCATCTATGACGATTTTTAATTTTATATGTAAATCCCCATCCTTACTGTTGTTTGGGCTCTAGGGTTGGCAGTGCCATGATACTTAACCATTTCAGGTGAAGTCTTTCCCATTTTGCTTACCTGCATATTTATGCAGTTTATGATTTCTGTACTTTGTTGGAATGAATTGTTATAACATTGTTAACTGAAATGCAACAAGTATAGGATAGCAAAAATTTATAACTGAATATATAAAAAAACTCCTGTACTCTCGCTACTGCCATGGTTACTGACACACGAGCATAGCTGATACAGTTGTCCTCTTGATGCCATTAGCTCAGTGTGAAATACCTTGTACATACTATAACTATCAATCCTATGTCATGTCTTTAAAGCAAGATTGTATCATTTCTATTTAAATTTGACATTGTATTTGACATACCAAGTTTAAAAGTTCACAATTTGTTAATCTTTAAGGGGTTCTTTACTTGTTTTTCTCAGTTGAGCATTAGAATGCTGTCTTTGATGGTCAGTAAAATGAGCTTTTTTGTTTGAACATTTAAAGCAAAGAGAGATTTTAATAATATTGTAACAAGCCTGTTATGGTGTACAGTGGCAGTTCTGTCAGTTATGGGTGTTATATTTATTAACATTAGGATATAACAGTTTATGTTTAAAAAAACATAATAGTTTTACTTCTACCTAATTGATATTTGGAAACACACTATTGTACTTCTCTTATAACATTGCTGTAGGCTAGTTGAGGTGGTAATAGTGGATGTGACTGAAGGGAACATACAGATATAAGTACAGTACTATGTATTTCGATTTTATAAACTTGCCCTGGTTTACTGCTGTCTGATAATGAAGTGTTGACGTGCTTAGTTTTAACTACCCCATAATCGTGTGTCCTCATGGCTTGAGTGAAATTAGAACTTGTTCAGGTGTTCATTTGAATTGTCAAAAATCTGATAACATCTCTGTACAGTGTTTTTAGAATGTCTATTTGGTTCAGCCAGTGTGTAACACTGAAATCTAGCAACCAGAGAACAAAACTCTTAATAAAGCGATGAAGCCATTCATGACGTAATCTGGCATGTATTGTGTTGCAGGTGGCTTTCACAGGTGTGAAACAATAGAAAGTGACCTTATAGACTACTACATTCCCTTCTTACCCTTGGAGGAAAGCCATGTGAAGCAGTGCATTGTAGAAGAGTTCAGGCACAGGGGGGTCCTGGATCCACACGAGGATCATGTGAAGTAAGTATACAACCCCAGTGTTTCGTCTAGAGACTAACTTGGCTGTTCAGTCATTATTTTTGGCTACAAGAGTGGCTGCCTGCAACTGCAATTCTGTCGTCATCAACCCATTGACTGCATGTTAGAGTTGCTGCCAGGGCCACAAGGAGTGCTGCATGTATGGCACCCATTTTAATGCACCTCACTTATCAGTACATACTGTATTTACAATCCACATATAGTCTCACGTGCTATTTACAGTCCCCAGCATCTTACCTTCCAAAATGCACGTGTTGAAAAATTGATGGTACTCCTGGGCGATTAAACCAGGCAAGATTAATATTAAATCGAAATGGTTTAATCTTTGGGCAGTGTTCAGAAATTTGTGGAACCAATCATAGATTTATACCTATTGTAGTAGAAAGTGTACCAATTAATACCTTTATTAAATGAATATTAAAGTCGGTTTATTGGGATGGTAGTGAACACATTTTAACAACAGGATGTGTGATGACACATTGCTGAGCTTTCGTTTCCACCTTGCACCACATAATGTGGGCCTGGAAATGTCTTGAGAATCCACCCCAACTTTCAGCAGAATGGAAATAGGTTGGCAACTTTGATCAGCACCAAGATACCAAAGGCAGTGCTTCCCTTTTTTTGGATATTAGCTCCACCTAGACATTTTTGGAGGTGATGCAGGTAGTCCTGATGCTACACCTTCTAAAATTATATTGATGAGTCTATTGAATAAGTTGCCGCCAAGAGAGTCAACCAACCTGGACATGTAACTATGCTCATCCATTCTAAGGTTGCAGCCAATTCATTCAAGTGAAAGACAGTACAATTTTTGCACAGCGTAATTATAATTTGAAATATTGGAAAATACAAGGAAACTGTGTTATGGCATAATCACAATGTGAGAAATCAAGATAAAATTCAATTACTTTGATTTGTTTCGTTAGCAATTTTTATTCTTGCTGCAACCTTTAGAATGGACAGAGTATAATCAAGTTTTGGACTGCCATAAAGACTGTCAGGAAATGACTCGGTGTTAAGGTTTACAGTGTATTGCAGGTGTCAAGGCTGACAATGTATTGTTGTCATTGGATATGACACACAGTGGCCATGAATTGACGGTTTCCTCTACATGCATCATACTTATGAAGGTATACAACCCTTCATATGTGAAGATCTGGGAACCCACATGCGTAATCAGAATAGACTTGGCCGACTCTGTGTGCCATGTAACTTGGTGATTCTATGTGCACCGGTTACCTTAAACTCTTTCTGAAAGATTGACTGCAGTAATGATGGTCCATAATAAGTCAAACCTCTTTAATACAAACCTGAAGGGACCAAAATTTTGGCTGTTTGTAATAATGATGTTTGTATTAACACTAACACTAAAACCTTAAAATGTTTCTAAAATTTTGGTCACTCTGTGTATCCCCAGAAATCAAATAGTCTTTTCACAACAATTACTTCCTTTTACTTGAGAACTTGGTATTGCATGGTTTAATGCATAAAAAGAATTTTTATTAAACATTAAAGTAATTATTTTATTTCTTGTTCCATTCCAAGGGGAATAAAAATCGCTTTGTATTAATGAGAACATTGTATTAACAGGGGTTATATTAACGAGGTTTCACTTATAGCAATTGACCATGAAGGTGATCCATTAGCTTTTTTGGTCAGACAGTGATGTTTGAGTGGCGATACTGCCCGCCTAGATAATTTCAGCAGAATCCAAGAAGGAAGATAGCGTGTTGTAAGGCTTAAATATATGTTGCAAAGATATCAGATTGTGCAATACACACCCACACTATCAAGGCAGAATTAAGTTCACGTACATTTGGTGCACCAACAGGTGGCCTCTCAGATCACAATCCTTGCACAAATTGCAGTCAGTAGACAGTTATTTGCTTGATTTTACTCAGGGAGAAGAATTTGTGCAGCAGTGTAGTGTCTGTAACTGTGTCCATTGCATGAAGTGAGACAGTACATTTCTCCAACTCCTTCTCATTGATTTGCAGGCTTGCAACAGGTCTGGAAGACAAAGGTGAAACTGAAAAAGAGAGGGAATTTTAAGTGATTAGGAAAAACCTGGAAATGTCAAGGATATTGCTTTTGATATCTGGAAATTATAATCTGTAATATAAACTTTAGGCCTTATGATTTGACTTTCATGTAGTGTTTTGAATTTTCTATTATTTGTAAATGTATATAATGTAAATTCTTCAAATTTGTGCAATATGTAATTAAAATAGATAATTTTTTTGTACCTATCTTGGTTTTTGTTAGATTGCTTTACTTTTCAATAATAACAAAACTTTTTTTGTACTGTACCATCACTGCCCTATATTATGGGATTGCACCTCGCTAATTGTGACTGTAACAAATTACAAAGAAGGAAAAAAAGTGGGTTTTGAATCCCTATTACTTGCGAGAATGCTTAATCAAAAGATAATCCTCAACCCAAGTAAAACAGGAACTCATAACCTCAAAAATCTCCGCAAAGCAACATACCGTACCTAAACAGCTAAATAGCTGCAAGCAAGGTCACATTGAAATTCCAATCGTAGAAAAGGTGACACGAGTTCAACTTCAAGTAAATAGCATAAAATTCCTGGTTCAATCCCAACAGGGATTTATTCAAAATCAAAACAAATGTAAGAAAAGATAACGTAACCTTAAACATTTTACAAACCTAATAAATCGCCAACATAATTAAAAACATTAGAAATGAAAAAAACAAAGTTAATAACACTGAACAATTAATTTACCTATTACATATTAAAGGCGTAAGAAATGTATCAAGTTAATCTGAACTGTATCAATCATAAAGAAGTTCTAGGCTACATTACTGAAAAGGGTGTAGCAGAAGACAAATTTTACACATTAATTAGCCCTATCCTTATAGAAAACTAACTGTAACAATAACAATAACAAATGCTAACTGAGTCCCTTACCTCAGTAGCCAACACATTCACATATTTGAACAAACCCCTATGCTTATAGGAAGTAAACGTCAGGGGGATACACGCCCCAAAATACACATATCAAACCATGGGGATACACCCCCTAAAATACACATATAAACCACAGGGCACATGCCCCGAAATACACACAAACTGTAGCATAACCTACTGAGTCCCATACCTCGGTAGTATGCACACAATACTTAACACCCTTCGAACAGTCTCATAAAGCGGGCACATTAAAGGTGCATGAAACATATTCAATCGCATTACCATTATTAATTTGCGCCGAGCTTTAAAAAACAGTTATCTGCGATAATTTACTTTATCTGCCAAACTATAATCTTCAAAATTACAAGTCAGTAGTTATGAATTAATATATGTACGATCTTAAATGTTACAGAGTCCCAAATTTTGTATACTTTGTACCACTTATATTTAAAGCGTTCAATTATGTGTTCATACTGCTGTATATCAAACGCAAGTTGGCTTTCGTCAGCACCTTGGTAGGTGAGGTGGTCGTCTACAAAGTGTAGTTGTTATAGGTCACGGTAAGTTACAAAAAATAGTTGCGAGCTCAGTGGCGTACTGTAACCTGCTATTCTACAGGTTATGTTTTAGCTAGTCCAAAGTTATGTCAGTACTTATTTTGTTGACTCGTCTATGTAATGTGAAGGATCGGAATACAAACTCTGATCTGGCATAAGGAATTTTAATACAGTTTTGTAATAGAATGCTCTTCTTATTGTGGTGGTAGGTTCAAGGGAGAGTTGTAAGGAGGCAGACCCAGGGTCAGCTCCGCAGGTGGTTGACTAACTGGTGCCTGTGGGTAGTAATAAGGACAATGGTGACCGCTGAAATTCAGTCATGTGTGGGAATAAGCCGCAAATATGATTAAACCGTCCACAATCGCTCACTTGTATGCGATCAGTGCGCAGTTAGGTCATATCTAACGCAGGGAGCCTGATATTGGCAGCCAGTTGGCAGTGAGCCTTCGTACTGTGAGGGTGTAGTTCCTTTCGCTGTACGCTATGCCATCTTGGGGCCACCGCTTGAACCACCTTTAATTGAGTTCTTTCCTTTGGTCCTGTGGTCCTTTCTGCTTCGCCCTCTTATCGCTCTGTCTCCTTGCTCGGTCTAAACAAAAGGTTGGGGGGACGGAGACGAAGAGTGTGGGTAGTGAGATTACTTATCTCTACAAGTCTTGCATGCATGCGGGTCACAAGTGACGCGGCCACGGACATATCAACACTCACAGCCCAAACCCCTAGACCTAGACATATGAAATTTTCAGGGTGGCTTCCACTCATGCCGTAAACACCCAACAAGAAGAAATTTTTCTAACTTGGGAAATTAAAGTGGTGATGGGAAGTAAATGAGTTTGGCGAGATATTATTTCTGCTTATAAATATTGCGTTATGCATACTACAGTTTTTTTTTTTTTTTTTTTTTTTTTTTTTTTTTTTTTTTTTTTTTTTTTTTTTTTTTTTTTTTTTTTTTTTTTTTTTTTTTTTTTTTTTTTTTTTTTTTTTTTTTTTTTTTTTTTTTTTTTTTTTTTTTTTTTTTTTTTTTT
>PNEQ01001144.1:0-41761 GCA_003012365.1 Medauroidea extradentata | reverse complement strand
CCAAATGCAGCAAAATTAATCATTTTCTTAAAATTTAAAAAATTCATAACTCAGAAACTAACAGTCCAAAAAAATTGTAACTCGGCCAATTTCATCTTTGCGATAGGTCCTACATATTTACAAAATATTGTCAAAATCTAAAACCTTGATTTTAATTTTAATTTTTTAATTGGTTGATTTGACATGGAATGTCCCTAAGACAACTTGTTTACAGTCAATAAGAAGGCTCTTCAGACTGCTACTTTCTGGACAAAATTTAGAATTTAAAAACACCTGACAAACTTGGGACACCGCTTTCATTGTCACATGACTTATTGTATTATTTAATGTGTTGACGTGGTTATGTTAACTGAGGTTGTTTTAATAATGTAATTATAATTTTACTTTTACTGGAATTGTATTGTTCCGATCGTATGATGTTTTGGACAAGAATAAATAAATAAGCTGATGTTAATATTCACAATTCGTATTGAATATTCTTGTGTGAAGTAAAATGAGTATTGGTATCAGTTGTTAGTGGTGGAAGAGGTATGGAAGATATGAGATTAGTTTTGCCATTATTTCTTGCGTCGAACCATTGCCTGAGTTGTATGACAAGAACCATGATGATTTCTTAAAAATTAATTATTATAAATAATGCATGGCAAAGTGTTGCTGATGTATTGAAGGACATACTAGAATGTATTTATATCTACAACTGTTATGTTAAATAATAGAATGCTAATTAATTCTTGCTAATAAAACAAGCAAAAGTTCACAACTCCAAACTCCCACCATTTACCAGGAATTATTCTGAAAAACCAGGTAATCAGGTAGTATTTAACCCGGGTCCTCCTGAATGCAAGACAAATTTATTTTTCCCCTTTGCTCCATCTTACTTGGTCACCACCTCACTCTGTTCTCCACCTTGCTTAGCATTGTCTTACAAAAATACATTAAACTTAATTAACTTCATCTTCCACGGACCAATTACCTTAAACAGAATAAAAATAGTAAGAGTATTAATTGTTTATCAGTAATAATTTAGACAGAAGAGATTTGGAAAACAACTTAGTTATCCTCTATATTAAAAATGAGAAGTGTGTGATGGTCTAGTAAAGTTTATTTTATTCACTGACAAAATGTATGTGACAAAAGAATATGTGCCGTTCGGCGACTTTCTTCAAAACTGTCAGAATTTATGTACTTAATTTATTTTGCATGGAGACTGACATAAATTAAAGTTCCGTATATGAACTTAAAAAACTGCATTATTTATTAAAACTATTTTTTTGTGAAATTGCAGTTATGTATGAGTTATTTAAATGCATGATTATGTTATTCATAAATTGAAATTATTGTAAGAAATATACTTAACTACAGTACGTATGTTTTTTTCACCATAGTTCTAATTGTTCATATTGTATTTTGTATTGTTTTAGGGAAGTGCTGAAGGATATTACATTTGGACCAGAAAATATAATGATGTTTTCAAATACAGGCTGTAAGCGCATTGCCCAGAATGTTGTTCTACTCATAGAAAAGCTAACTTCGGATCCTCTGTAAGCAACCATTGCATTACAATTACAGTATCTGTGATATCACTGTGTATTATGCCGATTGTAAATATTTAACAAATGTTGTAATGTTATAAGTTTTTAAAAATTTATCGGCACAGTTATACAATCCGCGTAAAATACGGAGCCTGCTGATTTTCGTGCATCAGCTTATAATACATCAGTTATTCATGAGTCAACATGTTATCATATGGTAACTTGCTTGGTTGCAAGCAAAAGGATCACAATAATTTACAAGTGTGATAACCTCCCATAGATTCTAAGGTAATTGTGCGTACAGTTTTCATACAGTACAAATGTTATACCGTTATTCAAGACCTCTTATGTGTTATAAGCATGTGATAAAAAAATCTTTTAAAAAGTTAATTTCTAATTTTTATATTTATTTGCTTTTGGTTTATCAGTGTTAGCTATAGTTGAGTGATAACCAAATGGCTTGTATTGTAAAAATTTCATAAAATACTAATTTTGTTTTGTACAAATGATAGTTTTTTTGTACTACATAATTTGTAGCTGATGATAAGTGTAAAGAGTAGCAGAGTACAGTAAAACTCACTTAAGATGTTTTTCAAGGGACCAGCAAGTGAAAATGCCTTACTTAAAAAACATTTTACCCAAGATCAGGAAAAACAGCCACTTCTTAATAGTATCGTTATAATAAAATCAAATAAATTGACAAAAAAACACACTTTCTGATGAAACACCAACTACTTTTTATGTAAATGTTGACATTTTAATTTTAAAAAAATCTTGTGAAGCACACCCAAAAGAAAAGTCACCAGGGGGGCGATTAAATATCGCTTTTGAGAGGTGCAGCGCAAAATTTTCACTTGCGCTGCGTTGTTTTGGTATTAAATATACAAATACGCAGGTGCAAGTGGTCACGTGACGGTGCAAAGTGCCTGAAAATCTGCGACTAGCAAATGGCTCGACGCAAGTATATCTGCGCACTTCACGCATGCGCATTGGACAATTTTCGGGATTGTGAAAGTGAATTAACATAAAAGTTGGATATCTTTATCTGTATCCAGTGTTTTATGAACTTTAATTATTTACGTTTTCGTGTACACATTACACATTTCACGATTTTAGCTTTTAATAGTTACGAAGTACGGAAGATGTACGAAACTGAAATGTTTTTAACTAAAGAAGCAATTAAAAATGGGCAACGATTTATCCTTTCCCCGGAATATATTTTAAGGGTATTTTTCCGTGGCACACGACTAGAAAATAGAGTTGCGTTTGTGACGAGGTTATTTGTACCGTTAAAAATTTTGCTTAAAACTTTTATGCAAATGATAATGTAAATAAATAGCGAATATGTTTTTCAAGTACCTGTTTGGCTAATTGCTTAGAACAGTGACATTACATCTCTATTTTCCTTGCTTGGATGAGGTGTTTCAACATCACATCTTTCTTGCCGACTTGTTTCCATATACGTGCTTAATATTTAAGAGTGATTCTGTTGGGATTCTCTTTATTTCGTAAAACAGGAGGGCTACCATTTTAGTTTTAAGTCTTTCGTGAGACTTTCTGTCTACACACATCACACCCTATCTCGGTGAACATAGAACTTACAATAATCTAGACCTAATTAAATTTATTGCCGTATAGTTGTATGAACGCCACTCGTATTCACTACATATTAGCAATGAATTATTTATAATTAATCAACGTATCATGATTTACGACTCACTGAAAGACGAATGCCTCATGAATAGCCCATTAGGTAGTAGGCCTACACTCACAAATACCATGCCACACAAGTTAAAATAACTTACGTGAATTTCAAAACTAGGCCACTCAAATTAATATCAGTACAAATATAAAATGTAGCCTATACATAGTTTTTGCTCTAATCGCGTCACACGTCTATCACTTTGGGCACTTTATTTTCCGTTAGTACCATGAAGTATGTAAAAGCTGGTTACAGACGCAAACCACTCTGACGTATTCCAGTTGTGTTAAAAAAAATGCTGCTCTCCATAAATAAAGCACTTAATTATTCACGAACAAAAAAATGAACACACGCATCCACTACACTGAAAGAACCACGACATTACGGAAATTTACTTTCACACTTCAAAACACAACTACGACATACACTTATAATGAAAACTTTGTAACAGTTTTCCTTCATGATTTGATATGAACCTATACTTCTCACATCCTTGTTTAATCACGAGAAGGCTACAAAATTTGAGGTTACGAAAAATTTAACCAAAACATTTCTTTTAGCGCGAGAAATGTTCACTGCTACATGGAAGCTATATCTGCATGTAAGCACGCGGGTGTGCAGACAGCTTTTGCCATTCAAGTGGCAGTGAGGATGATGTTACAAATTTTCTGATTGGCTTGTGCAAATAGGAGAGGGGAGTTAGTTGCGCCGAGCCAAAATAGGCTCCGCCTCTTGCGTATTGCGAATTCGAGTATATTTAATTCCAACTACGACCCGAGGTGCAGGTGCAGAGCAGATTTCCTTGCGTTGCGCTGCGTCGGTGCAAAACGCAAGTGGTGATATTTAATCGGCCCCCAGAAAAATACAAACCACATGTTAGAGTTACTTTACTTGACCAAACCAATCGCACATGACAAGTGGCAGGATACATTGTGCCGATTTTTACTTTAATAACAAAGGATAAATTTTTATTTAGAGCATTAAATGTTTTGAGCCTTTGTTTTCTCGTGCATTTTTACAGTGGCCATGGCATTAATTTTATCATTTGTATATTAAGAACGTCCCTTATTGTAAGTGCTAGTCCTGTGTCCGTGCCGCAATAATATAGGTAGTTAGAACATCTTTACAACTGACATGTAATGTCCCGTAGAACTACTGTAGTAGTCACACCTTGTGGCTTTTTAGCATTTTTTATGTATGTAAAGTGCATAAAGTAAGTTTTACAAATCACATATAGTTCTTCTACAAATAATTTATAACGAAACAGAACATCTGTTTGAGACTGCATTCCGAAAAAATATAATAAAAAACGCCTTTTGGTCAAATGGCGGGATTAAACCATTTAAAGATTTTATTTATGAAAACCTATTAAGTGAGTTTCACTGTAGTCATTTCCAAGCACTTTTCTGAACATTATAGCTAGGTGAACATGGTTACGAGCATAATTTTTCGATATTTTAATGTGCTGTTGAGATATGAAGTATAAACTGAGTACTCATGAAGGTCTATTGAAGTGAGCTGGCTTGCTTTGATGGTGAATGTGTTTCAGTGAGGCAGGCAACTGCATTTGTTGTGTTCTTCTAGTGCCTTCTCTCCTTGTGGGTGTTGTATTTTAGTGTGTGTTGTATTTTAATGTGTGTTGTGCAGCTGTCATACGTGTACTAGAGGCGTGGGGTTAGAATTGTGGTTTCCAGGTAGAAAATGTAAATATTATGGGAATGTTGAAATTGTCTGATGACTGAGAGGTGCTACGTGGGTGGACTGTTATTGAATAACTGTCAAAGTACGAGACACTACCAATATGTTGTTGGAAGTCAGGCAGCTTTGGGTGTTGGTTTTAAGTGATTACAGTAATGTTGAAGTTTGTGTACGTCCCGTTGGTTTTGCATGTTTTCCGGTACAGTATTTGTACTTACTACTGCAAAACCTCATTAAAACAAAGTTTGCGCTAATTCAAAATTATTATCGTCCCTCTTGGGATGCAATTAGAAATTACATGTAGTGTTTAATGAAGATTTTATTTTACTGTAAAACAATGCAATTTCACAGAAATTCCACTAGTTCAATTAAGTTATTGTAGTGGTATATTTTTGGAATAAACAGACCGAAACATTTTATAGTTTTTGCAGGCATCCTTTAATACAAACCTCTTTATCACAAATTAAAATATGTAGGGTTCTTTGAAATTTGTGTTAAGATGTCACCATATGTGCTTCTCTTTGCCTCGTGTAGTTAAGGGGTGTAGAAAGACAAGATGTCGAGCGAACGACTGGAATACTCAGTAATAAATAAAATCTGAACTACTCATTGTAATTCGATGGAATTTCTTTGCTGAGTAGATATTTTACTAGCGGACATATATTTATACAACACTAGAAGTCAGTATGTACGCTTTGCTTTCGAGAAAAAAAATTAAAAACAGTTTTTAGAAAAACCACAAAATCCATACAAATGAAAAACTGTAGTTATTAAATGTTTTAGTATGATAATATCCAGAATTCTGTAATGACTGAATTTAAAAAATACAGGTGTTTTTATTTGAAAAATATTTTTCTATCAGAAAATCTCTCTGCGCGAGAGATTTTCTGATAGTAAAGTTATTTTCAAACCAAAATGTATATTTGAAATTTAGTTCTTATAGAGCACTGGATATTATAGTAATAATCATAAAAATTACAGTTTTCCATTTTTATGAATTTTGTGGTTTGAAGCCTATTAACTAAAAACCATTTTTAATTTTTTACTAGAAAATCGTTCATACTACCGACTAGTGCTATGTTAATAGATGTCCACTAATTAAATATCTACTCAGTAAAATAATTCCATCGATTTATGATGAGTAGTTAAGATTTTATAGACATCTGAGTATTCTGGTTGTTCGCTCGACACTTTACCTTTCCATACCCCTTAATGTGCTTACAGGCTGCCAGGTAGTGGTATTTACACTGGTGGTCCATAAACATGATGCACTTCACAAAGCTTGTGCTGAACCAGAGTGAGCACTATTCAAAGAACAGTTGAACCCCTTTTTAACACTTCTCAGAGGGCATGGAAAAATTATTGTAAAATGCAGGAAAGTTTAAAAAGGAGGGATATAAAAAGGAGTATTCTGTACATACTCTTGTTTTACTTACCACCCACTGGGCTGCATGACAAACAGCTCTTAATTGAAGCATGAAATGTGGCTGCATTTATTTTGTTCGTGCTGTGTACAGATAAATTAACAAAAAAATTAATGGTGTGATGTGTCCTGCTAAATGGTTTATTTTGTATTACCCCTTAGGGAAGAGTAACAAGCTGTCAAGTAGTGTTCATCAGTCATACTAGTTCAGCTAGCTTCTACTTCCTGATTTATTTTGATGAATTATGTATGAGTTTGAACTGGGTAGTGAGGGTGCTCCGCGTCCGCGGAGAAATGTGTTCGTCCTACGTGTGTGTGTTTCGATCTGCGAGTACCATCCTGTGTGTACTTGTGCACAATTCTTTCTGTTTTAATTGTAATTAGTAGCCTAGCGGCCTTCCCCGCCATTGTCTTATCTAGATATCAGTCAGAGAACATTGTAAAATATACTATGTTTTCATGTGAAGACAAAATTTCCTAACATGATTGTTTTTAATGCACAGTCTGTTGTTTAGCATCTTTCAGTCATAAGTCCTGATTAATTTTTCTATGGACTCAAATTACAGTGTACATTGTATTATGTATATACGGTACACACACACACTAGTCTACGTTGAATTCACGTTTTTATCATTTTTCTGACCGGATAAACGGGCTTTCCTATCCTATCTTTGTGACCTGTGCTAGACAATTTTTTTTCTTATAAGATGGCTTTAGATAGTTTGAAAGTGATCATGTTTTTTAGTCTTAGTGACACTGTGAAATACAATTTTTTTCCAAGATGGAAGAAGTAGGTGTATCAATGAGTGTAAAAACCTGTGTTCAATGTAATTTTTTTCCTAATATATTTTTAATTGACTTGATGTACCTGGGGTGCAGATAATGTGTTGTGTTAAGAGCTTTAACTTTTATTTTGGTAATACAAGTGTACTATAGTTATTAAGTTTGATACTGTGCTTTTAATCAATTTAATGATGGTGAATTTGCAGATGATTTTAAACACAAATTAGTTCTTAACTACATAGGATTAGTACATCAGATGGTCACAACGAAAAATTTACCGTCCAGGATCAAACTTACTAATACAGTGTCTTTACTGGTACATTTGTATTTGTTGGAATCAATTTTAAATGTTACATGAATTTCCAAAGCAAATACAGTAGAATTCATTGTGATTTTTTATGAGTTTTATATTTTAATGAGAATCCTGCAGTATTTATCTTGTAGCACATTAATTGCTTTATAAAGTATTTCATCAAATGTGTATTAAAATTTTTGTTATGTTTTTATTTACATTTGTTAATGTTTTATGTCAAACTATTTACAGTGTATTTAACCTACAAGATAGTAACTTATAAGCATTTAGTCTGTTTATTACTGTATATATTTTCATGTGCATCCATCCCTACATAAATAAGTTTACTGCATAGTTTTTGAATAGAATCTCTTGTTTGTTCCACAACGTTTAAGTAGAGGTGGACTGAACTGGTTATTTCATTCATGGGCGTACCCAGGGGGTGGTTTTGGGGGTTCAAACCCCCTCCGCAATGTCAGTTTCCTTATCGAGTTAAAAAAATTTTACATTACAAAAGGTACAATGTACTAAAAAAAAAACAACCACACTGTTAATAAAATATGTTGATAATGCATTATAAAAACGTCAAACACAGATGACATTGAAACATTTATGCAAGATAAGAGTTCAAAACCCCCTCCGAAAACTACTCCTAGATACTCTCATGATTTCATTTCTGAGATTCAGTGATTCAAAGTTTTGCAACTCAATTCATATAACCTTACCTAATTTGTACACCAAAATCTAATTGGTTGACCTTGCAGCCAAAAAAGTGTGAATACAGTATATTGGTAGGATATGAGGGCTGTTCGATATCACAAATTGTGATATAGATATTAAATGCAACTACATACTCAGTATTTGTGATATACTATTGATAATATCAATAACATAGTCAATTTTCTGTATATTGGTAACACAGTCACTTTTCGGTACATCGATGATGACACTAGCTTTTCGGTATATCAATATGCCGATAACATCAATTCTTTTGTATCAACTTTTGCGATTTTTTGTTTTTCATTAACTTATTTTTCATATAGATTTTTCTATGGTATTTATCAACATCCTACTTTTTTTTTTTTAGTAATAAAATCTAATCTAATATGTGCCATTAACTCAATACAGTTTTGTTAAAAGAGAGATAGAGAGGGAGTGAGTGAGTTTGTGTGTGTGTGCGCGCGCATGCACACATTTTTGGTATATTATGGATATATCAGTGATATCAGTAATATTGTAAAACCAATATATAAAGTAGATATTTAAAAATTTAGATATTGATATATTGAACAGCCCTATACGATACTCAAAACAGTTTTAATGAGCACAGTACTGTAATGGGTGCGATGTGAACTGGCTGGACAGAGATTGTGGCGTGTCGGCTGCTATGCCACAACCAGGGGATGACTGGTGATGTTTGGCTAAAATGTTTGTCCTTGTTCTGCTTCATCAAAATCTTGAAGAATTAGTACATGAAGTGATGACTAGACTGTTCGAAAACTGGTATTAAAAGAGGCACAATTACTTGTATATAACAGTTGACAAATTAATAATAATAAGACAATTAAATCTCAACTTCATTTATTGACAGAAGTCAAGAAAGGTAAGGTAAGGCAAATGATACCAAATGCCGAAAAATTGGATGTGAGCCTGGCGCCCAAAGTTTTGCTGGTACCGCGAGTATTCGCCTACAGGAGGGATACAACAGGATCCAGGATGCTCTGAAATAGAACAAGTACCGTATTTACTCGTGTACTGCCCCCCCGCATGTATAGCCCCCCCCCCCCTCAATTTCGAAGTTGTAAATTCGAGAAAAATTAATATTCCGTGTATAACCCTCCCACGCCTAAAAAAAATAATTTTAACGTAAGTAATACAAACACGCAGCAACAGCCGGACACATCTTGTTTGTTTGGCTTGGCCGCGAAGCTTAGCAGCGGACAAGTTATCAGTAGTTGAGCGTGAGCCCGGGCAGATGGCTAGAAGCATGCGGGAGGATGAGGCCCGAGCGGGCTGGTGTGTGTGCAAGCGGGAGGGTGGGAGGGGTGGCCGGCTGGCCAGGCACGTGATGCTGCGTTGCCACATTCTTCTGTTGTGCAAGCTCTGCCGTGAGGTACACACGCGTAGAGGCCATTGTTATCGGTAACTGCTAGCAGTAGTCGCAGCGTTCTTGTTTTCTTGTCAGTTTATTTAGTTACGTCGTTTGATAATGGGGGAAAAACCGTGCAGTTTCACTGCTGAATATAAGTTAAAAGTGGTGAAATATGCTCAAGAGCATTAAAAAAAAAGTGCCGCGAGACATTGTGATGTCGACTACAAAAGTGTGCGCACGTGGTGTCTGCAACAAGAAAAACTAAAAAATGCACCAAAGGATAAGCGTGCTTTTTGTTTTTAAGTTCAATAGCCGAAGCACGGCCATGTTCTTAAAATAGAATCTTTAACCTTGAACCTTCCATTGTTTACAAACACTGTTGGCGCGCTCCCGCGCTGTTACTATCAGTACAGACTACCGAGACACATTAATTAGTTGATGTAAGCATTTCTATTACGGCTTACTATTATTGTTTGCATATTTGTGAAAATTTAATTGGGGACATTCTGCAGACAGACGTACAAAGAGTTCAGCGGTGCAATACCTTGACAGTGCTCCGTTACACACGGCAATACCACCCATGATGCGACAAAGCTTGCTGACCAGGCTGCATGCCTGCACTCCCTTCAAACTTGCCTCCCAGGCCTGAACTTTGACCTGCAGATGAATCACATCCAAGAGGTGGCTAACTCATCCCCAAAGCGAAATTTCAAAAATCATAAATGAAGCAAAATACATACAAGTAACAGTTATTTAGAAAAGATGCTTAAAATTTAATTATCATTAAAACGAGTCCAAACACTATACAAAACAAACAAAATTGTACCGTAAAAATGACTTCTTCCAGACTCTCATAAGCAGCTGAATTTAATTTTTTTACTAATATCCCCAGTATAAATCCTTGATACAACTCACATTTAACTAACTTAACATAATTAATTAGTTATGAAAACATATTATTCAAGTATTTCTATGTAAAAAAAATTGAAATTACAGTATGATGTAAACAAATTGATGGGCTGCGTGCCAGTGCACGTCACAAGATGCATAGTTTACAGTTCCGGACTTATGTAATTAACTAATTACATAGTACAGTAATGCAAAAAAACATTGCTCACAGTGTACAGTGTGCATGAAATACACTTTTTTGTCCGAATATGCCTCTGAAATTTATCTCTGAAATTATAATTAGTTTGAATATAATATATGTGAAAGTGTTCAGAATGAAATAAGTGTGAGTACTACTTTTCTTTGTTACAAAATAAAAAGAACTAACTTCACTTGCAGTGTAATTTATAAGAGTGCACGAGGCGTTTTATCACTTGCTTTTTGTCAGAATATCAGGAGATTGTTTACCAATAAAATAATTTACGTTTCTGAGTAGGCATTCCCGTTCTAAACAGAATGATACCCTTGTAGGGCATCTATGACCGGATTTTAACACACTATAACATTAATGAATCATCAAAAGCTTATATTTTTAGTGTGTGCTAAGTTTTTTTCATTCAGTAATTTTAGGAGAGAAAATTAATAAATACAGTAATGTGGCATTACACAATTACCATAGTTATTTTATGTTTGTTACACTCATAAAACAAAAGAGCATGGGAGATTATCTTCTTTTATGCAAAGGTCCGCGGGATTTACTGATTCTTCGTAAGAGCGCAACATTCAACTGTGATACGTGCAGCACAATCTACTCAGAGCTCACTTGAGCTAGTAACGCAGTGCAAATAAAGATGATGTGTAAGGCTGAAAGATGAGAGAGAATGATAACCAGGCAGATGAAGGTATCTTCAGGTCGCTTGGCAAGCCATGTTACAAGTATTATCACACAACTGAAGAGACTTCCGAGTTTAATTCTACGAGTGGCGTTACCATAAGAAGGCCTGTTACTCACTCACGTTGCACTAAAACTGAACCACCAAAGGGCAGAACTGCTCTGTTAATGACAACTAGACCTAAAAGTCGAATAGTTTAATGCATAACTTTAATATTTATTTTTGAAAGATTATGTTTGTGTACATCACATTCAACAAGTTTTTTTAAGTGGGGTTTACAGATTTGTTACTACACCACAGTTTTGACAACTTGAGATGAACTTCGAAAGATTTTTGTAATTGGGGTCCATGATCATTTAGGTTTTTTGCTGGATATACACCACAGCTAACAAATGTCGACTCGCATAAAAACAGTTACATAAAAGTATGAAGCACAAGAAAATGTGCAATAAAAATTAAGTTATATTTTTTGTTGCTCACTTTCTCATGCCTAGTGCTTTTGTGGAACTGAGAGTTTGTTTTCTGTGACTCAGCGTTCGCTAGTGATGGTGTATGTATATAAAAAAAACCACATCAGTTTGTCATGAACTAATGTAACAAAGAAAATTATGTAACATTAACTTGCACAATATACTACGTGAAAATACAGGCATTACAAACTGAACTGCTTTTGTGAACATATGTCATTTCAAGATAATGTTGTCTTGCAGGAAAAAGTATTGGATGTTGTCAACAAACATGCAACACGCACACAATTCTGCAAAGGAGTATTGTTGTATCCCGAAAGACTACAGCAAAAAAGGATTGGGCACAAGCTCAGCATGTCTAAATTTTTTTATTGAAATATTTGGTGAATTTTAATTTCCATCAAGGGCCACGTTGGCCAAATTATTAAACCATTCACCTACCTCCTAAATGATCCCTGGATTTTCGCATGTGGGAATTGTGCCAGACGATGCCGCTAGTCGGTGCCTTTTTCTTGGGGATATACTATTTCTCTTGCCCTTTCATTCTGGCATTGCTCCATACTCACCTTAGGTCACCCTTCACCAGCTCTGAAGACCTCTATATGTTAAGAGCTGACCAAAATCTCCCTCACTTCATCCCCATTCTTCAAATCTCATTCTTGTACAGCATAATCTCTACTTTTGACAGCCGGCCTCTGTAGCATAGTCTGTTAAGTGCCAGTCTACGGTGTGAGGTCCTGGGTTTGAATCCCAACTCGGGCACGGATGTTGTGTTATCCATTCACTTCACCCTCATCGACTCTTAAGACTTCGAAGAGCTGTAAAACTGCCTCACAGTCTACTTTTGATAACCACTGCCTGTGTTGGAAGAAATGATCATGAACGTTACAGTGGCTGGTGTAGCACTTGTACCAGCTAGCAGCAACATTACACCCAAGCCCGAGCAAGTACAGACCTTTACAAGGGCTTTTGTCCCTCCATTTGGCAGTACACGAAATACATTTGGAGATATGTACAAGTTTTTGCCCTCAGCACTCTTAGCATTGTTCTACCTTTGCTGATAAGAAAGCTGGTGGATTGGTTGTAACATAGTTACATGCAAAAGAACTACTACTTGGTACATGGCAGTAGTTATAAATTCTGATGTGCTGGCCTCAGGTGTGGATCGTGCAATCCCAAGGGGGCTTACTTCGTTCAGGCCTCATCTCCCTCGAAATTAGTGTCAAAATCAAATTATTTTTGGACAAAATCAATAATAGCCTCAAAGTTTAGATCTTAACCTTGTGTCAAAAGTATTTTTATCTTAATTTTAAAAAAAATTGAATCGTTTTACTTGTGATAGCCTATAGGCCTAGCTACTTATTACTGCATTTAGGTATGAAAACTGCTAAGATTGTTTTATTTTGCCCCATGAAATCCCCACCTTAATTACAACTTTACTTTCTAGGGACACAATACATATTTTTTTGTTTGTAACTTACACATAGGCCTACACCATTCCCTGGACCCCAGCCAGCTTTCAGCAGCCCTGCCCTCTACAAGGAATTATTGATGGGGATGTGTTCTCCTGCCCTCTTTGTCTGAGGGCTTGGAATATGTTTTGTGGCCACTTTAGTCTAGCCATGTCAATGTTCATTAAGTATTTTTGGAAAAAAAAAAAATAATTTCAACTATGTAACACAAAGTAACGATATTTATTAACAAATTTTATAATGTTTATTACACATTGATTTCATTTTATTAAAACTTCACATAAATAGTCATGAACATCATAAATATCCAATACATGCATTTACAGTACTCGTCTAATGCAATATTTTAGCCATAGTATTCCTCACAAAAATTGCAAAATACAGTATTATTAAAATGCTTCACATAGGCACCTATCAAAACTTAAATGCAAGTTGAAAACCTGATGAGACATTTGAAAATGTCAGTTCTACTAATAGTACTTAAAGTCATTGCATACTATGCCATTTTACATCTCTTTATACACACACACACATTATACATAGTACATACAATAATTATACAAGTTCTTTAATTTTCAAACATTTTACACAAAAGCTCCACACTGGAAGTGCTGCATTTCACTGCAAAAAATTAAGGAAAATATTTTTAAAATGTATGCACTTCCTACATTTTATTCCTGAAAGACTAAAAAGTGCTATATACACAGTTTAATGTGAGTATAATACAAATACAGTAGAACCCCGATTTAACGAAATGCCATGGGACCCGAAAATGTTTACTCTAAATTGATGTTTCGTTAAATCCGACTTCACATGACCAACAAAAAAAAAGTTCAATCCTCTGGCATGTTTAGTATGAATTTAACGTAATTAAAAAAAAGTACATTTACCGCAATAGGTAAGCCACAGCCTTGAAAAGAAAAAAAAATCTGCGAAAAAAATTCCAGTGAAATGCTTGGCGAGCATGCGCATGGTGAGTTAGGCCGTCCTTGCGCGCGCCATCATCACATGATGGCTAACACCGCCGAGCCGTCAATATTTCCGTCTCTCTCCGGCTTGCTCCACCAACAAAATTAAACAAAATCCCATGAAAAATACTAAAAAAATAATGAAAACTGAATTAAAAGTTTGCGAGGCAACGGTAAAATAATAATTAAATATACACAGCGGCGGCCACTGAAGCTTGTACACAACCGCGCTCGTGAAACAAACTTGTGTTGGTCTGCTCGGTAAAAATGCTTTGCATTCGAGCGTTGTTTAAGCATCGGAGAAACAAATTATTTACGTTTACGGCAATGAATTCGCTGTAAAAAGTCTGCATAAATAATATTACATATTTTTTTATAAAATTGCTTGTTTTATCACGGGACGCGAGCGTAAATAATCACGCTGCACACTACTACATTCTATCGGTAATAGAATTAATCCATAGAGCACGCGGCACTACAGCGCATTTTAACGGAGACGCGAAGCACTATCTGTGAATTAGTTTTTGTGCTGTCCACCACCGTTCTGTGGAGACTGGGTACCTAGATGCTCGTTCACTCGCCAGCCACCAGGATGAGGATCTAAGGCACGCGTTTGTTATGCAACACAGCGTCGCTCGCTCAGCCGCGCAGCTCAAAATCAGCAGCGCAGCTCAAAATCACTCCCGCAGCGTAAGTTTTTAACTAATTTTTTTTCCAGACGGATGGTTTAAGCATTTCTATGGAGAAATAAGTATATACGGCGGTCAGTGCTAGTATTTTTAAAGGACTTAACCTACGATTAATATTCAATTTGTTGTCAAAGTCAGTTGGTTATTTAATGCATTTTTTGTTACTTTTTGAATGTTCCTAAAAATCCTTTCGTTAAATCACTGTTTTCGTTATTCCCGAGTTTGTTAAATCGGGGTTCTACTGTAATAAAATACAAGATACTTCACACACGGATCAGAATAGTTGTGTTTAGGAGTTTTCATATGCAACACACCACATCTGAATACCAACAACAAAAGGCAAATTCTTTAAACTCCTACAAAATGACAAGGTTACAATAATTACAGTGGTTTGATTTTTCCTGCTCTTAGGTAATTTTCATTTCAAACAATACTAGCACATTCAGCTAAGAATAATATGTGTCTAGAATTGTACCGCAATTATAATCTGCACTTGTTAAGACAACCATAAAAACAAATTGGTTTATTGCACGTTGGTTATTTTAGTTTAATATAATCTTAACCTATCAGTATGTACCTAGTAATTAACACAAGTGAAATTAGATCCCTGGTAATACACAGTACCAATTGTATAAATTACACTGGACAACAAAACAAAATTCTCGCACATCACTGCTTAAAATGCAGTACCTTACGGGCCGAATTCAGAGTCGTCAACTCCCATTCACCTGGCGGCTCCTCCACCTATCGTACTTCAAAAATGCATTTTGAATGACTGCCAGCTGAAGGTCTGTTCACCTCTGCTTTCGGCAGACCTGGAAACACTGCATAGCACATTAATTGCTCACAGTGCATGTGGAAAAACACCATATCTTTATTCAACTCTTGTTGTCTCGTGTTCCGTTATAAATACAGTGCTGGTTTGTTTATTTTAGGAGAAGGGTTTTGTCTGATACCATTTAAATCTACACAAACTTCCTACAATAACAGTTAGCTGAAATAGTATTACAAATAGTTACTAAAAGCTAGGCGTACACATGCAATTTTGTAAAATGTGCAAAGTAAAAATAAACAGAAAATAGGCCTGCTAATGTGTATCTTGGAATGGAAATAACACTGACATGGGGTTCACTAAAAAAAACTTGGCAGAGGGGTTGGAATCTCAATAGAATGGGATATTGCACTGTTTTATTATTATTATTGCCCCATTTTAAATCTTCAATGGCATACTTCTCATTCCATCCCTGTTTACTTCAATATGGTAACTGTATCACAATATACAACAAAGCTGACTTTTTAATATAAATAACTCTCAGTATTATTATGAAATATGCCTACACAATATAAATACAGCATCAGATAAGCTAATAATGCATCAATCATTAGAGCCTTAGGGGCCAATTTCGTTAGTTTTGGTATGAATAATCAGTTGTCAGTGTCAGCATTAGTAACTGGCCAAAATCACATTATGACATACTGTAGCTAAAATCCAAATTATTAAAATAATTACTGCAGAGCCCAAAATAAGATTATTATTATTGCGTGGTGGCTTTGCTTGCAAGCAAAAAACACACTGCAGATCACGTTTGTCTTTGCTTTTATTCTTATACTATTTAAATATGGAAATACATAATTGGTAATTTCAAATAAAGATGTCTCTTGCTGAGTTTCTAGGTTAGAACAGACACATGAACTAACCTGAAAGCTCTCCAAGTATATATTCAAAATTATAAAATTGGTAAGTCATGATTTTGAAAACTCTCAAAATGATAAACATATATAGTACATGTCTAACACCAGATTTTGGAAAACAATACCTACTTAAAATTCTTTGTCCCAATACAAATGAAATGGGCCTGCCGCAATTTGGATATTTATTCTCTGAACAGGAATTTAAATTTCACAAATCTCCAAAGAATTTAAAAACCTCTTTAACATGAGTTCTAACCTCCAAATCATCTAACATCGCTGCAACATACCGGTAATGCATGGTGCCTATGCGATCCTTACGGGTGAAACACGTTTTAACCTATGTACGTAACTATAATTCAAAACAAATTTTCCTGAATGCTCAAATTATAGCTCTGCCAAGTGGCAAGAATGTTTTACAAACGTTTCCAATCTCACGGGAAACCTTTTTATATGAACAATGCTGTATAAAAACACATTTTATTAAAGTAAACTGAATAGGCTTTCGAATGAGCTTCAGATCTTATTCACTGTATCCAGCGGTCAACCAAGCACCAAAACACGTCTCAATTCCACCCTACGTCTGTTAAGAAATCTCTCCCTCAACAAGTTCCAAGCACATGTACTGGTACGGACTGTAATCCAAAGCTCATATGATATTGAATGGGTTCATAAATAATATTAAAAGGCTGTTTTATACAAATTGATATGTCATATTACAAAAGTCACATTAGTTAATTTGTTACTAACTTATATAAACCAGAAGTTATGCCCTTTAATTCATGAACATGACTATAGCTCAGCAATGTTAGTACAGTTAAACTATTCTTTTTGTACAACTGTTTAACGGCATATTCCAGTAGTAGCTCTAAACTGTCCTCGGTACGCGTTGGCCAAGTGCTGTGTATTCCAGATACAGTAACTTGAGTGGAGAGCATTCAGATTCTTTGTATTCCAATTGCAAATTGCACCGAGAGTAATTTTTTTGTGTACCGTCACTGAAGCCAGTGCTGCATTTCCGTAAAAATTCAGCAATTATCTGTTATTTCTGTACTTGAAAAATACAAACAAGTAATACAGAGCAAAATACAGTTGCTTTATTAATCATATATATTGTTTGTCATTAAATGGGAATAAGCTTTGTGATTAGTGCACATATTTACTAACTGGTCAAGAAAGAGGATCTGAAGATAGTTTCCTCCTGAATTTCATGACTAATGTCTGCCTAGCTTCAGCATCCGAGTTATAAGAATATAATATTGTTTTGTGCTGTAAATGCATTGTAGTACACATTCTTTCGAGTATAAAATAAACACTCTTTATGGACAATCACATGACTTGCATTTTTTTTCATTTTCAAAGTGTTCCAAGTGCACCTTCAATTGCAGTCAACTGGAATATGCCACAAATGTCTTTATTTTTGTCATACATAATAGTTACACACCTGCCAACTTTTACAATTTATGCATAAAATGTACCGTTTTGACACCACCTTTACAGTTTTACGGGACAGAACCTAAATTTTACGGTTTTTTTATATATAAATTTCATTCACAGTAAATTGTGCCGTTGTTTACTTTTGAAGCTACCATAGATATTACGGCAGAGACTTGTCACACTAACAAAGAAAATGGCTTCTCAACGCTGCATGTCATTGGCTGATTGCGTTATTTGGTGGCGCTGAAATATTCATAAATGTGTCACTCATTTCTGGGCGTTGAATGCTATGCTGTGTATTACCTATGTACGGCATTCGGGACGACATGTTTTTTTGTGACAATGTTAATAGCGTGTGCGGAAAAATAATATTGGTAAAATGAGTACTAAAGTTAAGAAGACGTATTTTCAGATATTTCGAAAAGAATATACAGACGAATTTCAGTGTATAGTAAGATCAACCAAAGGGGAGAAGTTCGCATTTTGCAATGTTTGTAGATGCAATGTAAACATTGCTCATGGTGGCAGGAACTGTGTGTTTAATAATGTAAAAAAACGGGAAAAACATATAGAAAATTTGAAGGTTGCATCTAGTAGCTCAAAAGTGGACAATTTTTTTTTTAAAAGTTCTGATGTTGAAGTCACAAGAGCGGAAATGTACTTCACGTCTTTTATTGTGGAGCACAATATTCCTATTAGCGTGGCGGACCACACCGGGCCCTTGTTTAGGAAAATGTTCCCTGATTCTCAAGTGGCGAAGAAATATGCGTACGGGCATATAAAGACTTCTGTAGTTCTCCATTAAATGGCACACCAGCAAACAGAATATGTTATTCAGTGTTTGCAAAGTCGGCCGTTTTCTGTTGCAACTGACGGCAGCAACGATTCAATTGAAAAAACCTACCCAATTGTGGTTACTGTCTGGGATGAGCTGCAGCAGAAAATAGTAAGTACTGTTCTTTCTGTGCCTGTTGTAGAAGGTCACTCGACTGGAAGAAATATTGTAAACTTTGTACTTTCAGAATTTGAGCACCTAAAAGTACCTGTTAAGCACTGTATAGCTTTCGGGGCTGATAATGCTTCGGTGATGTCAGGCATTAAAAACGGAGTATCTGTAGTACTGAAAGAAAAACAAGAGAATATGATAGTTATTGGCTGCTTGTGTCATTTAAGTGTTCAGAAAGCTGCTGGATGTTTACCAATTAGAATAGATGATTTTTTAATAGATGTGTATTATTATTTTGAAAGAAGTTCTAGAATGGAAAATTGAAGTCTTTGCAGCATTTTCATGGAAAGGAAACTAGGCACCTTCTAAAGTATGTATGTACGAGATGGCTATCCCTGAACAGAAGCTTATCACGGTTCGTGGAAGAGTGGGAATCGTTGCTTAGCTTCTTTAAAGACAAAATCAATCAGCAGAAGTCTTCAAGTGGTGTTGGCCTTTCTTCCTTTAAAATTTCCAAACTGAAACCTAGCCAGGAAGAAACAAAAGCGAAAGAACACGATGCTGACCAAGCTCTAAGCCAGATTTGACAAACATCCAAACAAGCAGAACCACTGACAAGAAAGCTAATTTAGGCACTAAAAGAATTTCTGAAGGGACCGTTAAAGAAAGCATGGAAAAAAAAAAAAAAAAAATTGAAATCAGGCTTAGGTAAGGAATACAGTTCCAATTGCAAGGGAGATTCTGTTCCCAAAAGTAGGCCTAATCAGACTGTACAAGCGGAGAGAAGTGTCTTGAGTAGGTGGAAGAAAAGTTGTTTATGTTTATGTCTAGTAATTTGAATAAGGCATTTTTGTTATTTTGTGCTGAATATTATTCCAGTTTTCGACAAAATCAACACACTTCTTCAGACTGCTGTACCACAAATTCATGTTTTGAAAGAATTACTAGAAGGCTTGCTAAAAGAACTTTTAACAAAATTTGTGAAAGCTTCAGTACTTAAAAGTGGTGTCCCAGTACAAAATCTGGGCTATCATTCTGCTCAAAACCAGGAAAGTTACGACGATTTGGTCATTGGTACTACCGTAAAACATTATAGGTGGTAAACTCACTAGAAGAGCAGAATAAAAAAGTGTTTTTTTTTTCTGGTGTTGGAGGAAGTACTTAGAGGCAGCATGTGATTATATTGTAAATAAATTTCCGCTTTCGAGTGAAGTGCTTCAACATGCAGAAGTTGCCAGGCTGAACAACATTGAAAATTCAAGCTTTACATCACTTCGTTATTTTGTAAATCTTTTCCCCAGGTGAGTCATTGGATACGGCCATGGATGAAGTTCAGCAACAAACTTACAAGTAGATGACATCTCAAGTTTTGTGTCGGAAGAAGACAGCATAGATAAGAAATGGTCTAAGTTCGCTGAAGTGCGTGGGGTGGATGAGGCTAGAAGATATGATAGAATATAAACTGTTATGTTGGCATTTCTTGGGATTCCACACAGCAATGCCGAATGTGAAAGGCTATTTAGTATCATAAAAAAGAACAGAACTGAATTTAGGTCGTCCATGTCACAGAAATCAGTGGAAAGTCTGAGTGTATTGAAGTGCAAGGTTTCAAAAAGAGCATGCTTTAAAGAAAACTTTTCGATTGACTTTCTGAAAAAAGCCAAAAAAAGCAATGGCAGTTTCTCTGAATAAAAGTGTTGTTTCATGTGAATTGAGCTCTGTTAAGGACAGTATTGTGTTGTTGTTTCTAAAGGTTACTTAAGTTAACAAGTGGCATTTTTTGTGAAGCATGTGATTGTGTTTACAAAACATTACAGCATCCATATTGTGATCAGGTTAGTACATTTATTGTGAAGTTTGTGACTATGTTTGAAAACATTATATCATCCATATTGTGACCAGCTTAAGTGCTGTGAGGTAATATTGTGTTCAAGTGAATTACTTGAAAATTGCCACATCTAAAATACGCTGTAATTTATGATACTTAAAAGTTTTACTGGTAAGGAGCTTCAAAAGTTGGCAGGTATGTAGTTGAGAAATATCAAGTTTACAGTGCTATGAATAACTGCATTCAATTTGATTCAGAACAAAGAGAATATATTTTAGATCCACCATATTGTTAATACATACTAACATGGTAGTCACGTGTTAATTTACCATTCCAATAACCATGACTTTTGACTTTTAAGTCTTTGAAGGTTAATCACAGTTTCCTAATATAAGTACCCTGCCAACCCAAAGTAATGCATTTTAAGCAATGAAGTTACTCCTAAAAATTACATTTTTTTTCTCCTCATAGCCATGACACCTAAAACATGTAGATCTGCACTAAAAAAACACAGCAAATAGATTCAGTCATTTCATATATCACATACACAAATAATTTTACAGTTTAATATTGCAGTTAAAGAGACCATGGTACATAATTCAAGGCTAAAAGCATCAGTTTAAAATTGTAGGTTTCTTGAAGCCAATTTACAAAAATAAAATAAACAACAAACTTAGACAACTTTCTGAGCAAAATTTTTTCTCAAGTTACGTATTTGTAAACATAATCACATATATTTAATTGTGGCATCACAGATTACGCTTAACAAATTCATCATTCTGGGTAAATGTTTTTACATTAAGTTAGCAAACCCTCATTATCTAGTGTTGCTTTGTGGTTTTCCATATTGACTTACAAAAATGTATAGTAGATTTAAAATTGTATTATTACCTACCCACTCTTAAATTTGCAGACACCGAACATAATTTCCTTAAGACCGATTCACATGCTTGTACTAAAAATTGAAGTTAACTAAATATACATAGCTGTGCATCATATGTATAAATGAACACAGCTAATATGAAGTACAGTTTGCACTCAGCAGCTGCAACAGAGCCCTGTAATGGCTGAGCAACTCGCGTAACAGAGAGCAATCATTGCCTACAAAACACACTGTGGAGGACTTTATGAACATTCTACTAAACAGTTATTTAAAGTGGTATTTAAAATAGGGTAGAAAAATTTTTGTCTACTTTGCATCACATACAGCTTGTAAATTCCTTTCATCTCCCCTTTTATGTTATACATCCTGCAAGAAACAATGACAAAAATAAACTAACAATGAAGGTCCGTATTTGCTCACCTGTGCTCACAAACTTTTATAACATGATGGGTGAAATTTAAAAAGTACACCTGAGCATATAGCTCTTAGCAGAGCTTTCATGATCATCACGAACAGGGACAGTGCAAGATGATTCGGATCCCTAGGTGACAAAACCTCAAGTGTAACCCCCCTCCCCCTTTTTTTTTTTTCAACTCTCTTTCCATCACCTTAAAACTAGTGAGTTTAGCTACAAAATGGCATTCACATTTCCAAATTTGACTCCAAAGATGTAAAAAAGGGTAAAATGTTTTTTTGATTCATTATCAATATGTTATTGATCCCACTGAATTTTTACACATTGATGCAATTTTTGCTTAAGACTACTGCTTACTTAGATACCTGAAGGTATTTTTATTTTTTTAAATATCACACCTAAAGGGAAGGGGGAGATAATTAAATAGTGTGAAAGTATTTTTTTTTTCCCAATTCAAATCTCAAGGGCGGTGAAAAAACATGGAAAGTGCTACTAAACCAGGCGAGATACAGAATTGCTTTACGCCTTATGTGGATAAAGAATATTTGAGTTTTTTTTTTCCTTCAGAATAATGTTTATCTAAGTACGAAAAATAATTATCTCTGTTTTTACAATAAGAAAATAACTGTCAAATATCAGGGGAAAAACGTTATCTTTGTAAACATTTCATCCGAATACTCTCACATTCAAGGCCTGTTTTGATGCGACTAATAAGTAGGGACAGGAAAATTTTGCGAATTCAATGACCTGTATGTTATAATCAACTATCCTATGTATACTCAAGCCCAGACCATTATTCAACCAGCTGCTACTCAGTGGAGCAGCAGACAACGAACAAATAGACGGGGTTTGAATTAGCATACTAAAATATATTCTAGCCTGCAGGTCTTTGAATTCACGAAATTATGAAATTTTCCTGTTCCTACTAATAAGACCCGGGACAGTTGTTTAGCAGCGATAGACTTAGGGCAGTTTTTCACATAAGCAGCTGTAGCTGCTTAGTCTGCTGTAGAGTGAGCTCAACCTGCAGCGTGGTTATCCTAACACGTGATAGCCAAACTAGGTACTTATCCGGCGTACAAAGGGGCCCTTCAAATGAAGTAAATATCGCTTTTACGAGTAATACATGCAGGCAATGCTTCGGGCAGACTTCCAGCTACTATCATAAAAATTATTGCCTTTTATGCGGTTGTATACCAGTCATCCAATTGCGATGAAATTTTGGTGGTAAGTTTTGTGTGCACCTACAAAGATTTCTATAAAAAAGTTTTTTTGGAAGCAGGGCAGGAATATGGAGTAGAAGAGAAGAACAGGATGCCCAAAAAACTTAGTAAAAAAAAAGTAAAATATTTTGGAGAGTTGTTTTACATGTGTCCGCAAAGTTTTCTGCCGAGAAGAAAAACTAATTTTTGGGGGAAAGGGGGGTCAAAATGGGATATAGGCGCAGAACGGGTTGTGCATGCGCCCGTGAAGGTTTTTACCAAAACAAATTATACTTTGAAGGAGGTGGGAAGCAAAATGGGGTTCAGTGGAAGAAGGGGATACCCAAAAAATTTTCCTCTTCAAAATGCTTCTGAAATGGACATTAATGACCCTTAACATCATTTTGCCCAATTCAGCACTTTTTAATTTTTTTTCCAGAATTATTATTGCATTAAGTTGATAATTCCGTAAATGAAATTCAGGTACCAGCTAGTTGAACTATAAAGTATGCTGGATATGTTAGCACCCGGTAGCACCAACCCTGATCAGAGAATAAAACCACTAGCATGCACAAGACATCACGCTGTCTCCAGAACTGCACCAGGAACCTGATTAAATTATCCCTAGGTACTTCACTACAATCTACAGTAAATGGCACATGGCCATGTTAAAAACATTAATACATACCTGTGTTACTAGCAAGAGTCAGTCAAACTACTGTATACAAGTTGATGAGTTCTGGAAGAAAGTTAATTTAACAAACCCAAACTTCATCTTGGAATAGATATAGACCAGCAGAATTATCTAAAACTTTCTCAACTCAATCATGATAAAGAGAAACGTGAAATAACCTTTCCTGTTATACAAATGGTAGAATATAACGATTATTGGATGATTCTAGAGGAATAGTCAGGACAATTTTTTTCTCCACGAGACTGTAAGCGATATCTCGGATTATTCTGCCACTACAACCAGCACTACAGTACTATACATTACTTCACGTTGCACAACAGTAATAATGAACAAGAGGAAGAAGAGAGGGTTCCACATAAAGTACTCTCTCACCCATGGTATATAGCATGGAAGTGTGTGCTGCGTTTTATGTACCCTAGATAAAGTTTTGATTGTAAGCTGCCCCTAGCTAAACTTCATACAAACAAAGGGGACAGTGAAAAAATCACAATGCTTAAAGCACATGATCTTGTAACATACACATTTCACACAGCAGGAAACAAAGGTAAGTGTTTCCCAAAACTCCCATTTTGATGATGAAGCAGCTGAAACAGCATACAAAACATACATACATAAGATAGTGGATCTTTACACTATTCAGAGAGGAAAACACTCAACTTCTTAGTAATGGCAGGATGATTTTACAAACATGTGATATACTTATACACACAACACTTCACTGCTTAAGAACAATACAGTATTTAAGAATGTTTTCTTGTCCACATGACAGTTTCCCAAAAGTTCTGTTTACTGCAGGTAACAGCATTTTTTTTATTAAACACCAGAGTGACAACCTGCATTCCTACAACTTTATCATTACACCACAAACGAATCTCACAGAGGCAAGCAGACAAAGAAAAAGCTACACACCTGTTCCAATATCTTGCGGGTAGAAACACCATGGTACGTGTGTGCCTGAATTGTCCTTTCTGCTCAGGTATCGCTAAGCTTCGGATGCACAAAATACCTCCAGCCGGATGGATACAGCCTTCTTAATGCTAACATTGTGTTAAAAAATTTGGAGGAAAACATTTCAATACCTTTTCTTTCCACCAAAGAAGTGGAGACTACAAGACATATGTTTGGAAGACCCAATGAAGTAAGTGAACTTTTATAGTTCTTACCTAGCTTATCAATAAACAAATTGGTATTAATTTAGTCTGGATGTTGTGAACTAGGTGTCTGCCATCCTTCATCCTCCTTCCCTTGCCAATCTTTCACAATAAGAGTATTTTCAGCAGCAGTGTTCACAGCGAACTGCTCACAATGCCAAAATGTTTTTTCTGTAAACGGTTGATCTTGATAACAAAGTTGGAAAGGAAGTTTGAAATTGTGCACTCGATGTCTCACAATTTATTATAAAGATGTTATGAAAAATGAGCAAAGTATGTAATGTAATGCAAGTTTCAATTCAAACACGCAAAATATCAACATACTGTTAAAGGACTCCCAGCCTTGTTGACCGAATACCAGTGAATTGAGGTGATTTGGTAACAAAGCGTTGAATAGCAGTGCAAAAATGCTTCATTGCAACCAATTCAACTGCAAAAATAAGCCTAATGTGCAGGAGTAAGATACCTGTTATCAACACACTTTGCTCACAACCGTATATAAATATAGCAGAAAAAAAGGGAGGAAGTTTTGTAGGGAGGAGAGGAGATATGTTGCAACATACAAATCCCTTAAACAAGGTGCAAAGAGAAAGGAAATCTTTTGAAGATAGGCTGGAGAAATGCCCAGTAACTAAATACAGTGAAACCTCATTTTAGAGAGTATGGCTCATAACACCACCTTCACTATAACAACTTTTATGTGCACCATCTCTCTATAATACGTGTGAATCTTGTATAATGACAGTTTTTGTTGCCTATCACAGTTGGTGCAGTTGGTGTGTACTTCCAAAAGGTAAGGTACTGTAATTGGACTTTACAGCCTGACAGTGAGGTCTTTAGCTACTGTGAGACAAAGGCACTAGGGAGGAACTTTGAGAGCAAATGACCAGGACCTTCCTTAAGGAACTATCCCAGCATTCACCTGAAGTGATTTCAGGAAACCATGGAAAACCAAAATCAGGATGGTCAGAGCTGGGAACCGAACTAAAGTTCTCCAGAATGTAAATCCAACATGTTATTGTTTCGCCACCTCACTCAGTGAACACTTCGTTAGTCACAGAAAGTCACTGTAGACCAAAAAAAAGGTACCATTTAGACTGTTGTGATCACAGTGCTTCTTGAAACAGAGCTGAGTGATTTGCAGAAGCCCTGACTGTCTCTTTAAGGGACATAACAGCAACAGTACCCATCTCCGCACTCATGAGCAGGAGTCCAATGGAGAGGTGGTATAGATGGTTGGGTCCCATATACAGTTCAATAACCATAAATTAGACTACTTGTTTACATACAGGATGTGGTTTGTGGTCAGTAGTTGCGTGACAAAGTACAGTAAACTCTCGCCAGTCCGTGGTTCGAGAATCCGTGGTACTAAAAAAATCTGTGGTTTTCTCAAAGCAATGTCCATTTTGATTATTGCAACATGCTGCACTGCACCTAGCTTCTTCGAGTTTGTGCTGCGCTGCTACAGTAGCAAGCATCAAATGGTACTAGTAGCAGCAAATGTGGCAAGCCCAAGGTCAACGTGTCTTCCTGGAACACACCAAATCAATACGACGTGCTCGGACACTGCTCCCGGTATTTGTTAGTGTTGTCTGTTGTGAGAATGGTGCCGGTAAGAAAAAAGGAAGCACGTAACATTAACACTAAAACCAAAGTTCGAGATTTGCAAGAAATTGGAGCGTGGTGTAAAGGTTTCTGCAATCAAGGAAGAGTATGGCATCGGCGAGACTACTGTGTATGACATTAAACAGAGTAGCGCCAAACTTAAAATGTTTATGTCGAACAGAGAGTCGGAGAAAGGATTTCATGATCGGAAAACACTCCACATGGCCAAACTACAGGATTTGGACAGTGCACTGTACAAGTGGTTTTCATTAAAACTGTAAATAAAAAAGTAGTGGAGATGAAGATAACGATAGTGACGAAGCAGATGTTACGTGGAGTGCAGCCGCTGCTGCTTGGGACACGCTAATGAAATTTTCAGAAAGCAAAAAAGACTGTTACCCTGTGTCTGAGGTAATGCAATGCCATATCCTGCATTCTACCTTCCTTCACAAAAGAAGACAGGCCATCAAACAGTCGGACATCCGCACTCACATGGTGGGACTATCGACACAGCAACAGAGTGAGCCGACTGCTTCAGCCTCGGGTGCTGTTAATTGCAACTCTAGAAATAATTAAAGTCTACTTTTTGTGTGTTTCCTTAGTTTAATGTGTGTGCAAGCTATTTGACGTAAAAGTATATAAATATTATTAATCTGTGCATAAAGTGTTAAATGTTTATTTTTTCGTGCCTTGTTTAGAATAATCAATGATTGCTGCTAAGTAAAATTTACGAATTTTAAAATTTAAGGTATTGCTATGTGCACTGTACTTTACTTTGCCGGCACATGGGCGGAGAAGGAAATAGTAATCGCTTTTTTCTGCTTCTCTGTGACAATGACAAGTTGTTTACAACTTGACGGCTTGCAGCCGGCTGCGCATGCCCAGAGCTGGCCAGCCAATGTTGCCAAACGTGTTTGAGGTGCCGTTTTTTATAAATTATTTTATTTCAGTGTTGGCTTATACCTGTAAGTCCTCAATTTACGTCGGGGATACGTTCCTGAAAACCACGGCGTTTATCGGGACGACGTAAATCAGAAACTTACAGTATATGAAACTTTTTATTTAATTTTGCAGATTTTTTTATGTAAAAATACAGTATTTAAAAAATCTGTGGTTTTCAAAAATCCGAAGGTCACAAATCCCCGAGACCTCTGGATTTGTGAGAGTTTACTGTACATAGTTACCATGTATTTATATATTTGCCAGGAAAAATGTATTTACGTTTATTTAATGCCTGTTTATAGTCACAGACGCATACGTCACTTGAAGTTTGCAGAGCTGAAAAAATATTAAGAGGTTGAATACTATCATATTAATACAGCAGAATATTTCTAACAGTTTACTGAAAAAAATTTCAATTATTTTCAGAAGCTATAATGGAAAAAATGTTTGATATAAATTTTGTATCTGCAGGACTTGTAGGCCAATATGTTGACTTTCATATATGCTTCCAAAAAGCATTTTACATACTGTTCAAAAACTATTTTATGTAAGCCCCACACATTCTAAAGCTCAGAATATGACAGAACCACAGATGGTACGTTGTAACATATTTCTTTTATTTTTTTTTAGTAATATTATGTTCATTTTTATGTGTTGATAAAGTAAGTCATATTAATTAGTGTTGTACAGTATTGGTTAAAATAATCCATACAGGTTCCCATTTAAATTTAAGTACTAATTATTATGTAGCCCTCAGAACTTATTATTTCGGTCACATTTTAACTGTGAACACTATTTGCTACGTCATTGGCATAACAAAGGACTCTTTCTGAACTTCATGGCAGCAGCTTCACCATAAGTAAGGGCGACACTGTACAAGTTTATAACAGCTGCACATCATAAATTACGCAAATGTACAGAGATAGGCATGACAGTCAGGAGTGTAAAGGGCTTAAGCACAATACAAGGGACCCCAAAGCACTCAGTTTTATTAGTTTTAAGTGGTTCTTTATGGCCCACAACTAACAACATTTCCCGATCTGCAGTATGCCACCAACAAGGAAGTAAGCTGTAAGCTAGCTTACATAGAAGCAATATTTTGTAAAATTGACATTTTAAACCCTTTAATACTGAATATTTTACTTTTGTTTTAAATTATTGGACTTCTAAATGTGGTCCACAAAGTACACATCTCATCAGTTTGTTATTCAGAGGCTGAGAAATTCTCTAAACTCTACAAAAGTAATTATATTTTTATTTCTCTATACGCAATGAATTACGTAGCCTGAAATTTGCTTTTCAAATAAGATGTTATTTTCTTCTTTATCCTATAGTATGTATCAGAGAGTTATACTGCTGCAGAATTGTGAGGAGGCTCATTTAGGTCTGACTTACAGATTTGATTGTCAGTTTTCGTGCACTTTCTTCTCTATATTTTCATTCCTGTAAAAAATTAATTTTACTGCCATCAAGATATTTTATTTTGAGAAGTACGTATATTAGGAATGCACAGTATATCTTAGGCCTACTATATTTTTTTAGCTCTGTACAAAAGCAATTATACTAGTATTATTTATCTACATTAATTCCAAAATACACATTTCTAAACACACCCACAACACAGAAGGGACCTACACAGACGTCTGCCTAATGTCAGGACAGCGAAATAAAACAAACATGACGAGTAGTTTTCCCTTTGTTCTAATGCTGCAGGGCAAGTACAATTATTAAAGAGAAGAGAGAGAGAGAAAGAGAACAAAAAAAAAAAATGCCACCAACGTGCTGTGTAAAAAAAAAAAAAAAAAAAAACAGTTTCCTTTGAAGTCCCATCAAGAAAATTCATGATGCTAGAAAAGAAAATTCATGATGCTAGAAAAGGTAGTCAATCTGATGAGGAAACTAGGAGTGCAAGTAATATGTACGCTAGTGACAATGAGCAGCCTGTGCTACATAAGAACAAAGAGGCAGACGTCGCATACGTAACATCTGAAGAGGCTAGTTTTAACACTGAAATGGTAGCCTAAGTTTCTACACACACAGCACTGTATTCGACACAATGCCAACAGGGTTCTTGAGTTTCAATGGTGAATTCCAGTATGGAGTCACTTCTCAGTTGACTGCAGAAATTGACGTTAAACAAGATGTTAAATTACAGTCTGCAAAAATAGACATACAGTCACAGCAGTCTAGTAAAAATTTCTCAGAACATAGAGGTGAAATGAAATAGTTTCACAAAGTAAATGCTAAATACCAAATGTTGATTGCCAGTTCACAGCTGGATGTTCAAGCGCTGCACAACATCCAAGCTAACCAAGAGCAAAACAAAAATACTACGTAAAAGTTTTGAACAGCTTACCACGAGCATAGATTCATGTCTGAATGGTTCCAAGAAAGAAACAAGCCAGCACATACAGGGTTTGAAAGACAAAGTTATGCATCTGGAAGAAAGGTTTGAAAATGCAGCACAGAAATTGAACTCTAAAATAGAAGTGACACGTGAAACCTTTGGCACTCACTTGACTGAGCTAAAAAAAATGTTTCCACAGTATAAAATATCCCGAGCTCTCACGAGACTGTAAGCAACACACAGCAGGCATCAAACACTAGCAACCAATATAACAATATTGCCAGCTAGCCAGCCAAATAAGCAATTAAATAGCCTAGTGCATGAATGAAATGGAGAAGCAAGAAAATACTTATTTTCGAGAGTTTTCTACACAGGCGATGCCAGTTGTTCGCCCTAATACAAGTTCAGTGCAGGAAGGGGTTATGTATACTCGTTCCACTCATTATTGTACATTAGTGTGAAACAATGGTCATGAGGGACGTCCATTTTTGCTGGTTGTTCGTACGAAAATCCCACATCTATTTGAGATGCATGGAAGAGTACGCACGTTGCTGAAAATTACTGATGCTATGCTTAGGTCTCAAGTCTTAAACCCACCGCAAATTATTGGTGGAAAGCAAATAAGGAAAATATAGGTACGTACTTGTATAGACTTCTGTAAAAAGTTCCTCTAGCAGTATTGGAACTTGTTAGTTCACGGTAATCTACGCACCTGACTTCAACTCAAATGTATAATCGGAAGAAGGAAAAAAAACTAGAAAAACATTTTAGCAAAATTTACCAGTGCAGCTACCATCTTAAATGAACCCGTGGAAGATGAATTCACGGAGTTTATCATATCGCAGCTACCACAACGGTATCAATATCGCTAAGCCGATAGACCTTTCAAAAATTTAGCCAATTTTCGACAGCAACCACTGAAACTCAGCCAATCAGAATGCAGCATCGTACACAAAATCAAGATGCAGGACGGCTATGGTAAGTAGGAGCCCACACTTGTATCAGCTAACAGCACATAGGTATGGTCAAAATTAGTGTCAGTATACATGGAAACCACCATAGCATCCACACACTACAATGGCAGACATGTTATGATACTTCCAAAGACACAGACGACCTACCAAAATCGTTACCACAATTGTACCACAATAACGCAATATGATATCATGGCTACCGTTATGGTGAAGGAAAATTCAGAAAAACCTTTCCAGAAAAGAGAAAACACTAGAATCATCATCTGAATGTGTATGTAGGTAACAGTGGTATGGTATGGTATACATGACCAACAAAACTGAGATATTATAAGGTCTCCTACCCCTCCCTCAGCACCAGTAGCTCAGTATGAATGGCAGGTACAACAAAACCAGCAAGCACTGTCGTACAGCAGAACTGCTATGAACTGTATGCTATAGATGGCAGACCAGCATGGAATTGGAATATCATGCAGTTGAAACCAAATCATCTGTCGTGCATACAACTGAAAGCCACCTAAGTATTTGGAAACCAAAAAAGCAGATACTTGCAAATTGCTTGTTTAATTTTACGCATCAGTATTTGTCTACTTCTTGAGCAAATTCACATGAAAAGAAGCACTGAATATTTCTCTGAGCACAATCTCATGAAAAGATCAGTGTCTTATAACAGATGGATATCTAAACTAAATTGAATTTGAGAGTATGTATGTAACGTGTGTTTAGTATGTACATTGTTATTCATCAATGTTTTTAAATATATTAGGCTAAGTGAAGTCACAGAGTATACTGTATTCTCTACTGGTTACATGAGGTGTAATATGGCCACTGACTTTTTTTATATTAAAATAATAAAATACTTGTATGGGTAGATAAAAAAACCCAGCTGAAAAAATAATTAACGTCAAATTGCTAGCCACCCAGGGTTATCAATAGTTTGAAATAAGGGCAAAAAAATAACATGAACTCAACCAAGAAGGGGTTACACGTAAGTAAATTCACACAAATTTATTTTAACTTTCTTAACATTATCTATTTTAAAAAGTTTCATAATCGCTTTAAAATGGTTAATTCAACTTCCTTATGTTCAGGAAAACTAAAAATGTTGGTTGAGTTCTGTAACATTGAATTTTTTTCCTGTTATCTTCAGCACGGTAAGAATATCACATCACTTCACACCATATTGTTGATTTTATTTTTTAAAGCATTGAAACGAGTGTTGGAATGATGAAATGTCTGACAGTTATCATGTTTGTTAGTTGTGAAATCTGAGTGTTTCTTTATAATGTTTCACTTTTTTTGTATATTACTGAATTAAATTTTCTTGCAATGGGTACTTGTTGCGTTGTTTCATAAGCTTTTGAATTAGTTATGAAATTTGAATGTTTCCGTACAATGTTGAATTATTTTTGTATATGTATTACTGAATTAAATTTTCTTGCAATGGGTACTTGTTACGTTGTTTCATAAGCTTTTGGTATGTCATCGTTGCTTAGATTTGGACAGGCTACAAGCTGATTTACTTCTGTCACTGAACACAAGCACACATTACGTACTGGTTGTCAAGGTACAGCTATGAAAAATGAGAATATGTAGGACCTCTAACTCTAAGCACCACCAGGCCTATTGGTTCAATACACAAATCATACGCAGCTATCAACCTTGGGTAGCCCATGGGATTCAGACAGCACACAATGTGTTGAAAAATCATCATGTTTACTCATTCGTTTATATCCCAACGAAGCTCCCATTGCCACAAATTTCACCTACTCTGGAGTACATATGTAGGTATGTATACAGTGTATTTATTTGAACACAGGTAACTGCAAAATACTTTTTGAAGAAACTTGAATGGAAAACAAAAAAAAAAATGATAATCTGCATATGCTCACATCAATTCAATAAGCAAATAGAAAGAAAATGTTACATTTTCTACCAAATAAAGGTAATAAAACAAATGTGCCAGTAACTTTTCAACAAACATAATACAATATATTATATGAATGTTCACAAACACTAGTAGATTTTATATAATGTTAACAGTATCAAATGGATTTAAACTTCTAACCTGAAAAATAGTTGAGTGTTAAAATGTAAACAACTTTTCTTCTTTAGGTTCGTCACTAGCGATGAGCATTAAATCCCATGTCAGTCACTCGTGCAATGTTTCCGATACCCATTGCTCGCATGAACGCTCCGATTGGTTGGCACTTGTTGCTGAACGCCATATTGCTCTATTGTAAAAACTGCTTAATTTTAAAGAAATAAAGTAATAATTTTTCAAAAAACAGTTTTCTTTAAAAAAAATGAAAACCAAAAATTTATAGTAAATATTTTCCAAATGGCTAGAGAAAGTAATTTTAAGTAGTTGTTGGTAAGGTATAAATTACTACACTTAAAATGCATTAAAAATGTAAAAAGCAGTGCTTTCTTGTTTGACATTAAATATTTTTAATAATAATATTATTCTCTCATTCTTTTAATTTTTTACCGATATTTTCTTTGTTGGCTTGCACAGGAAAGAAACACATGCCTTATCAAAAAATACTAATGACCACTAACTACAGTACTCGCAAAAAATATATTCGTAATCAGATAAAAATACAATATCCCAAAAATCGGTGTTCACAACAATAACTGTAATTGACAATTTTTCCCTTTCCTGAATATGTAATCACATAACAGCTTCATACTGTTAGCTAATGCATAAGTAGGTTACGCAGAACAGAATGTGCTGCTTTATTCTAGTCGTTCAATTACATCATTTTATTGTATTATCAGAGGTACACCTTGTTAGGCATATAAATCTCTCGCCCTCAAGCCAACAAAAAGTTTACAATAAGAGGTAACATTAAAATAACATTGCTTCAATTCACATTTTTTTAACATTAACTGGCAAGACAAATTACAGTTTCACACTTAGCCAGTTGAAATAGCAGCAAATACATGAAAAACACTAATAGCTTAACTAATAATGTGAGACTACAACACTAACTATAATACAGCATTAAAGCTAACTTCTTATATACATTTTTACAACTCTTCACTCTTTACATTTAGCAATATTGAGAAAAAAAAAACAATAATGCAGCACCACTAAACATAAAATATATTTTAATAAATGTATATATTATAATTATAATTTGTACTGTTTTACTGTAAAGAACACAGTTATAAAACAAGTTACATATTGTGCCTTCAAATATACAAATTCTCTTCATCGATAAATGTACCTATCTCAGCTCTTCACAGAGAAGTCTGAATGACACAGATCTGGAAACAATCACTAGGGAATGCATTTAGCATACAAACCAACAAATTTCTCGACAAAACACCATCACTTCACCTGACAAATTTTCACTTTGGAAACAGTACAGACGACAGGTTGCCAAACTGTGAAAAAACTAAAATCTCTGTTCTTAAAAAATAATGGAGAATTCAAAAACTATTGTTTCTGCAATACTACTAAAATGTCACTGGCGACGATTCTGGGACATTTTGTAACAAGTGTAAACCAACTTCTACAAAAATATTAGCAGCATTTACCTTCTGTTAAAAATATGCAAAAATAAGTGGCAAGAATTATCTCTAGTATATACACAGAAACAAGCACCAGAGCCTTACAACCACACTAGTGCATTTCAACTGTTACCATTAGCAGGTTCATAGCAAACAACCTCTCTTCACTTTAAACGGACGTTAGCTTTTTTAATTTCTTGGATAACATTTTCAGTCTGCTTCCTGGACTATGTGTACATATACTTTGGGGAAGAATCCAACCTGAAAAATACTATAACATTACCAGCAAACAATTCACACACACAAAAAAACGACAATGCAGACACAGATGTAAAACACTGTCACTTTTTGTCAAGGTTAGCAAAAGTATTCAGAATAATAATTTTATTTCATTATGTATTTTCCTTTAGGATTATTTTCCTTTGGACAACACCAGTGAAATACGGTAGTTTTACTGACACATCCCCTTGTAGTACTTAAACTAGCAACTACAGTCAACTCCCAACTATCCCCACTTATCAACGGGTATAAAGTAAAAAATACAGGAACACAGTAAAAGCAGTAAAGGAGGGGGAGGGGATACAGGGGCACAGAGTACCACTCCAAATTCTGGTGGTAGAGTAAATAGGTATATAATTTGTACCTCCTAAATTTATGTAAATGATGAGCAGTTAATGTGTTAAGAACTTATTTTTAATTTTTATTACCATATTTTTAGTGACTGCCCTATCTTGACACCTACTCTACAGTTCATTCCTAATACAGTGAAACCTCTATCTAGTGAACCCCCATGTACTGAATGTCCACATGTATGAAACACTTTCTGTGGTCCCATTTCTTATTTATCTTCATTTCAAGTCCACGTCCATTGAATGTCTGCATGTACTGAAACTTTTTTTAAGTCCCATGAGAAACGATGGATAGAGGTTCCACTGTATATCCTTATGGTGGTGTGTATCACCATGGGAAAGCAAACAAGGTTGCGGTAGATTCTCCACTGTAAAAATGTACTTTCAACGTGTAAAATAATGTCATCTAAGCAGTTTTTGTACCTAAAAAATAAAAATTTATATAATTTGTAAAAGTTTTGTACAGTGTTGAATTTATGGTTTTGTGTCGGGAGAGGGGAGGTGTGTACCACTGCCACCCTGTCTAACCAGCTGACAGTTATGTAGTTTCACTTTTTATGGATTAACAGTTTATAATTGCAGGCCATATGTGAGTTAATGTGTGCTGCTTAAGGACCTTGGCTACCTCAGACCTCTGGTGGCAGCAACAATAAGGTTTAACATGTTAAATTAGGTTCGGTGGGGCTCAGACAAATTTTGTTATATCGCTTCTGGACTAAAGCTATTTTCTGCATATAAATTGAAAATACTGCTAAATGAATTGAATTGAAGAAAAATATTAAGAATAGCCATTTTCAAGTGTTTTCAGTGCATAAGAATGCTTTTTTGCTCACAGTTTTCATCAGAGTACTGAAAAAACTGACTAAAATCCTTTAGCAATGTGTGCAGCACGGAAATTCACAAAAAAGTCAGTGGTGGTGCATATGTAGTTTCAACAGGCACTGCGCCATATCGAAAATAATTTAACATGCAAAACCTCATCCTTGATGTTGCCAGAGCTCTGAGGTAGGCAGTACCCTTAAGTATAAACAGTAAGCTTCACTAAACCATTGTTACATTTTTGGGACTCTGGAAAGTGTCTACACATATTTCTCAGCATCAACTGATCGTTGAGATATTCAGTCGAAAATCACATTGATTTCAGTGAAAAGAATCTGTAGGCCACAATGTAATGCTAATCATGAAGCTGTAAAAATCATGATGGCTACTGTAGATGAAATTTGTTGCAACTATCGTGGTACTCAGTAGACCAAGATAAAATACTGATGCAAGAGGTTCAGCCCAGGTTTTCTTCCCCACAGTACGTGAGGCGATTTCCCTTATCACTTAGACCAAGCAGGATCAAAAAGACATTTGTTCATCATCCAAGCTCAATAAAATACTGTTACGCATGTCCGAATTTTAACATATACTGTACATATTTACCATTCGTAGTACATACACATGTTTGTCAACGCAAACTACTTTAAAACTGTAAATGTATTTTAATTAAAAAACATGTTCTCCATATCATATTCGAACATAAAGGTGAGCACTGTGAACTTCTGTATAGCCTGTTTCATAATTATTTCTGTTTGACCATGTAGCAAACATAGAAGAAATTCATTACAACTCAAATTTTCTTTCATTTTACATAATGTGTATTAGTAATTTAACTGAATTGTATTAACAAAATTTAAAGATTGTGGGACGATACTGAATGTAGACTGAATCTCACATACACAATTATCTGTTGCCCTTGCAAAATAAAGCACAATAAATCACAATTTAGGCTACTATAAACCTAACATGCAATAAACAGTAGACTTGCCATATTCTACAGTTAATGACAAACCAAAAACACCCAACTACACTTTACAAAATACTAACGGTATTAATTCCCATTATGTGGCATAATTGGAGAAACTTGCAACAGTTGTAGGGGTACTTCCTCTGAAAATATTATCTCTAAATATAAATATACACTAGACCCCCGATTTTACGAACCCTGGATTTAACGAAGGTAGCGATTCTATGAATACAATCTCAGGAACTCTAAAAAAATAACAAAATTCTATGACAAAAAAAATTGTAAGGAATTACATTGACAATGAATAAAACACATATTATCTAATTCACTGCATTCAAATATGAATTGTAGGGTTGCAGCTATTAATTATAAGTCACAATATTAAAAATAAAACAAAAATAGTGAAAATCCGTTAAAAAAAAATGTGGCAGTGACAATTTGAAAACCGCGCGGCGCAGCAGCCGCCGCCTGTACCAAGCTGGACGGCCTGTCTCCAACTGCGACATATTAGGATCTATATTGATGTCGTACTATAGTCACAAAGTTCCAGCACATGCGCATATGCTCATTTAACTATAGTACAGCCTCCTTCTAGGCTGTTTCACAACATCTTGTATCTCGTGCCGAATGTGTTTTAAGTTTTTACACGAACCCTATACATAAAGCGTGAAATTATTTTTTCTTTATTGGGTTAACATCATATACGTACTTAAAACAATTAACTTTGCGCATAATTTGCTTAAACAATTCGTTACTGCGTGTCGTAAAACGTGCATTTCACAAGTGAGAACGATAACAGCGCTGCCTGTTTGCCACGTGTAGAAACATTTGTCTCCACTATGGGTATGTCGAACTTGAAAAATAGACGTTCGTGTATTACGTAATCTCGGAACTCCTAATTAATTTTTACTGCATATACTGGCTGTGAAAGCGATTATTTGCCACCACTTATACATGTAATTCTCAACTATTTTAGGTAAGAACGTCAGAAAATGGTGTTTTTGGAACATTGAACGTCAGTATATGCTACGGCGCCGCTATCTATCTTCCATTTTGTGAATGTTCATACAGTTGCGCTAGCTGTCCGCTCAGCACGCTACTTATATCTACGTTCATTTACAATTCATCAAACGTTGAGGGATTGTTTTGACGTTAAGTTATGTAAAACTGTGCAGCGAATAAATACATCCGCTTTTTCCTTCTTTCTTTGGTGAATAATTTACAAGGGCATTGTGCTAGTAACAAATGCATACTTTTTATCCCATTGAACGCTACACAAATCGGGCTATTCGCCAGCGAGAAGACACTCGGCAGATAGGTTTTCTCGTTTTTTAGGACATGGGTTGGTCACAAGTTGTTTAGCGGTGTTCTTTTAATTGTAAGACATCTGCCTATTGATATAAATTTATATTTCAACTATCACTTGCCTTATTTTTCCGTTAAATGCGATGGAAGTCAGACTATTCGCTCGAAGGAAGACACTCGGAATCTCGATTTTCTCATTTTTTTAGGACAAGAGTCGGTCATATCTATTGCTTAGCAGTGTTCTCTTGATCGTAAGACGTATGCCTATTGATATAAATTTATATTTAGACTATAACTCGCTTTATTTTTCCGTTAAATGCTACAGAAGTCTGGCAATTCGCTCGAGAGAAGACACCTCGGAATCTCGATTTTCTCAATTTTTTAGGACAAGTGTCAGTCATATCTATTGTTTAGCAGTGTTCTTTTGATCATAAGACGTATGCCTATTGATATAAATTTATATTTTGAATATAACTTGCTTTACGTTTCCGTTAAATGCTACGGAAGTCGGGCAGTTCTCTCTAGAGAAGACACCTCGGAATATCGATTTTCTCATTTTTTGGGGAAAAGGGTCGGTCATATTTACCGCTCAACAGTGTGACGTCTGGCTACTGATATCAATTTATGTTTACATTATTACGGTAATTAATTTACCGCAAAACGCTACGGAAGTCGGGGCCCGACAAGACACTTTGCAGAAAAATGCAATTTTAAAATTTTACGTTAAGGTTAGTCGGGGAGGGGGATGGGGGCAAAATACGCCGCTATCAATTTTACGAATGCGATGAGAGGAACCGCGAGTATTCGTAAAATTGGGGATCTAGTGTAGTTAACTTACCGACATATCAAACCACAGCCGAAGCCAATGGACTTATAAATGTGAACATTTTTGTGTGGGTTCCCCTCATGTTGTAGGCAAGCACTAATCAGTGATTTTTCTATTTTTTGTCCCTAAGGGAATAAAAAGAGATTAAATGTATTTTCGTTAAATTTTTAATATATTACTGACCCGATGGGCCATTGTCTTGATATTTATTCAATTTAACACTCATAGAAATGCGTACTGAGTAATAAAGATTTTTCAATGTATTTTTCATTTCAACAGCATATGTATACAAATATCTAAGAAACAATTCAAATGTTTTATTTTATTGTATTCCTAACATGGTGAAAAGACATGAAATTTCATTCTATTTCATCAAAACAGTTGAGATATTAAGTGTTCTTTGCTTCAGAATATTTACAGTATATTGCTTTTAAGAATTTTTCATAACCCTAGTCAAAGGATAAAAAAAAGATGTGTTATTGGTCAACTACCATAATATACATCAATCCTATTAACCTTTCAGACAGTGACATATTTTTGTTTGAGAAATTATGCTTACTTAACATACCTAAAACAATTTCTTGATTTTTATAAATTCAACATCAAAAGGGGTGGAAAAGGGTGAAAAATTGTGAGATGAGTTTTTAAAATTTATCACCGATATAGTACCTTGAAGCCTACAGGCTATCGTCATGGTTCATATTTCAATGAAGTATTAATTGAAATGGTTAAATATGTGATTTCATGGTTTTCTTCAAAATTTTACCCGTAAAGGTGTGAGGAGACATGAAGTGTATTTACAATGAATCATTGATAGCTATCAAACACATTGAGATATACAAGTTTTTCGCTCTACGAAAAAGATAATTGCGTGAATAAAGAAAAATTATTTTTTTTAAAATTTTTATAAATCTGATTGGGGTACCGTATTTACTCATTTATGGTGCACACTTTTATTCCAAAACCACTGATAAAAATTAAGAGGTGCACACTATACACAGTTGTAAGTCAAAATTACCAAGAAAACAAATTTAAATGATGACTGTGAATAAATATACATAGTACCATTCCAAATAAACACATATATTAGAAGAATTGCTGAATAAGGTGAAATAATGCCAGTTAAAATCGTGCTGAATAAATAAACGTAATAGAAAACTGCTGAATACTGTGGGTGAAATTATATTAAGTTCAAAATTACGTTCGCAAGTGTTCTAAGGTAACTAAAATAAATTATATGTAAAACACTGCATGTAAAATTGACTCAAATCAATGTGGCATTACTTGGTAGAAAATTGTACTTTTATCACAAATTCAAAGTTTAAAATCAATGTTCGTAATTAGTCTCTCTCTAATTAAAATCTACATTTATGTCCTATGTTATGCAACCTGCTAGGGTAGAACAAAAATCACTCTCTGCGATAGGACTTCTAGGCGCACGACTCTTATTCTTCTGAAAAAGTACTAACAAACAAAAAATTACTTTAAAAAGTACATTAAGCAGTTCGAAGAACTTCTCAAAACAAGATCATAACAAGAGAGAATAACGTGACAAGCCGAAAAATTGATGTAAAATACTAGCCATCACTAGGCGCTTGGAAAATTATGACTTACAAAACAAAGTTCACTGCGAAGTCTTCTGGCATCAGGTTTACTAATAAAATAATTATTCTGCCTGCGACTCAGCCCTCTCCTTGCATGACTGGGTATTCTACATAGTGACACTTTTAAGTCACCTCTACTTAGAATGAATTCAGAATTCAAAAATACGTTAAAGTTGATACAATTGTTATAATTATTGATTTCACAAAATACAGGTATTTAATTAGCAAATCATGATGCGTGTTCAGAAATGTAGCTCAACAGGTTCAAAATATCAACTTATTATCTGGGTTATAAAATTACCTAGTTACTGAAAATAATTTAGAAAGGTCAAATTTGCATAAAAACAATTATTTGATGCAAGAAAAATTAATTTGTAATGTGTGACATTAAAATTAATACCACAGTTAACAAATTTATATTAACATAAGCTTCCACGAGTTACTAAATCATTAGGCAGACAATCCCAAAAGCAAGCATGGCCGAATTGTCAAATATACGGGGTTATGTTTTCCTATTCCTTAGATCCATAATATAAAAAAATGAATCGCAAAATGTGTTGGTAAGCGCATAACTCAACAACGCCTGGACCAATTTGGCCAATTCAATTTTTTTAATGTTTGTGAAGTTCAAAGATGGTTTTTACGGTGAGAAAAATTTGAATAATTGCCGGAAAAAAACCCTAAAAACAGTAGAGTCAATTTGAGCTTTATTGCTATTGTTGTTTAAACAATGTAGGTATGTTCCTGTGATCGAGGCCTTAAGCATTCACTCAGGTATTGTATAAAGTTTGGGGTGTGGGAGGGGTGGGGTTACAGGTTCGTATCCCGTGCAAGACTTTGCGATGGGAATTACATGACATCATACAAGCGTATTGCGCGCACTCTTTACACTGTTATTGAGTACGCTAGCTGTTAAATGCCGGGCAGCTGTTTTGCGGTGGAAGCCGCAGCCGGGCAGATGTTTTATAGAGAAATAAAGATGAATTAAAAAAAGTACGCTTAGCGCAGTGGACTGGACAAATCTGTTTGTATTTGATGTTTTAAAGATAAACAGTGAATATAGTATAATATAGAATATAG